>CM038723.1:33816800-33881800 GCA_021613375.1 Megaleporinus macrocephalus
GTATAAATACCCCCAGATTATATATGTAGTAATATAAAATAGACTGTATAAATACCTTCAGATTATATATCCAGTAATATAAAATAGACTGTATAAATACCTTCAGATTATATATCCAGTAATATAAAATAGACTGCATAAATACCTTCAGATTATATATCCAGTGCAATAAAATAGACTGCATGAATACCCTCAGATTATATATCCAGTAATATAAAATAGACTGTATAAATACCTTCAGATTATATATCCAGTAATATAAAATAGACTGTATAAATACCCTCAGATTATATATCAAGTGCTATAAAATACACTGTATAAATACCCTTAGATTATATATCCAGTAATATAAAATAGACTGTATAAATACCCTTAGATTATATATCCAGTAATATAAAATAGACTGCATAAATACCCTCAGATTATATATCCAGTGCAATAAAATAGACTGTATAAATACCCTCAGATTATATATCCAGTAATATAAAATAGACTGTATAAATACCTTCAGATTATATATCCAGTAATATAAAATAGACTGTATAAATACCTTCAGATTATATATCCAGTAATATAAAATAGACTGTATAAATACCCTCAGATTATATATCAAGTGCTATAAAATACACTGTATAAATACCCTTAGATTATATATCCAGTAATATAAAATAGACTGTATAAATACCCTTAGATTATATATCCAGTAATATAAAATAGACTGTATAAATACCCTCAGATTATATATCCAGTAATATAAAATAGACTGCATAAATACCCTCAGATTATATATCAAGTGCTATAAAATACACTGTATAAATACCCTTAGATTATATATCCAGTAATATAAAATAGACTGTATAAATACCCTTAGATTATATATCCAGTAATATAAAATAGACTGCATAAATACCCTCAGATTATATATCCAGTGCAATAAAATAGACTGTATAAATACCCTCAGATTATATATCCAGTAATATAAAATAGACTGTATAAATACCTTCAGATTATATATCCAGTAATATAAAATAGACTGTATAAATACCTTCAGATTATATATCCAGTAATATAAAATAGACTGTATAAATACCCTCAGATTATATATCAAGTGCTATAAAATACACTGTATAAATACCCTTAGATTATATATCCAGTAATATAAAATAGACTGTATAAATACCCTTAGATTATATATCCAGTAATATAAAATAGACTGTATAAATACCCTCAGATTATATATCCAGTAATATAAAATAGACTGCATAAATACCCTCAGATTATATATCAAGTGCTATAAAATACACTGTATAAATACCCTTAGATTATATATCCAGTAATATAAAATAGACTGTATAAATACCCTTAGATTATATATCCAGTAATATAAAATAGACTGCATAAATACCCTCAGATTATATATCCAGTGCAATAAAATAGACTGTATAAATACCCTCAGATTATATATCCAGTAATATAAAATAGACTGTATAAATACCTTCAGATTATATATCCAGTAATATAAAATAGACTGTATAAATACCCTCAGATTATATATCAAGTGCTATAAAATACACTGTATAAATACCCTTAGATTATATATCCAGTAATATAAAATAGACTGTATAAATACCCTTAGATTATATATCCAGTAATATAAAATAGACTGTATAAATACCCTCAGATTATATATCCAGTAATATAAAATAGACTGTATAAATACCCTTAGATTATATATCCAGTGCAATAAAATAGACTGTATAAATACCCTTAGATTATATATCCAGTAATATAAAATAGACTGTATAAATACCCTCAGATTATATATCCAGTAATATAAAATAGACTGTATAAATACCCTTAGATTATATATCCAGTAATATAAAATAGACTGTATAAATACCCTTAGATTATATATCCAGTAATATAAAATAGACTGTATAAATACCCTTAGATTATATATCCAGTGCAATAAAATAGACTGTATAAATACCCTTAGATTATATATCCAGTGCAATAAAATAGACTGTATAAATACCCTTAGATTATATATCCAGTAATATAAAATAGACTGTATAAATACCCTCAGATTATATATCCAGTAATATAAAATAGACTGTATAAATACCCTCAGATTATATATCCAGTGCAATAAAATAGACTGTATAAATACCCTTAGATTATATATCCAGTAATATAAAATAGACTGTATGAATACCCTCAGATTATATATCCAGTAATATAAAATAGACTGTATAAATACCCTCAGATTATATATCCAGTAATATAAAATAGACTGTATGAATACCCTCAGATTATATATCAAGTGCAATAAAATAGACTGTATGAATATCCCCAGATTATATAAATCCAGTAATATAAATAATTCTATAAATACCGCCAGATTGTATTAATCCAGTACTGTAAATCATTCAAAAAGTTTAATTATATCTTAATATATTAAGATTTCGGTGGTTATTTCTACAGTTGTTTCTACAGTTCAAGGTAAGGTTTTGAGATAATCTACAATCATATTGATTATTTTAAAACCATAGAAAAACAGTGACAGAAATGATATTCAGTACTGATGACTGTTTATTAAATAATATCACACTGCATACACTCAGGCAGCTCAGTAGATGTTCTAGTAAACAGAATAGTAATTATATTAAATGTCTGGATGTGTTTTTTGCTTGTGCAGCTGGCAAGACGGTCTGAATTGTTCAGGAGCAATTCAGAAAACTTGCTAGCAGTAGATTCAGACTAATGTCACATCACTGCACGCTAATAAACATTTATCCAGAACCTTGCTCGCTGTTCTCCTCCAGATCAGCTTCATATCATATACATCACTAGTGCAGTAATCAGTTCTGCAGGTTAAACCACATCAGAGCTCTGCATCTTCATCATCTCACTATATTCACTGTATTCACTATAATCACCATATTCACTATATTCACTATATTCACTATAATCACTATATTCACTGTATTCACTATAATCAGTATATTCACTATAATCACTATATTCACTACAATCGCTATATTAACTATAATTAGTATATTCGCTATATTCACTATATTCACTATAATCACCATATTCACTATATTCGCTATATTCACTATATTCACTATAATCACCATATTCACTATAATCAGTATATTCGCTATATTCACTATATTCACTATAATCAGTATATTTACTATATTCACTATAATCACTATATTCACTATAATCAGTATATTCACTATATTCACTATAATCAGTATATTCACTATATTCACTGTATTCACGATAATCAGTATATTCACTATATTCACTATAATCAGTATATTCACTATATTCACTATAATCAGTATATTCGCTATATTCACTATATTCGCTATATTCACTATAATCACTATATTCACTATATTCACTATAATCAGTATATTCACTATATTCACTATAATCAGTATATTCACTATATTCACTATAATCACTATATTCACTGTATTCACTATAATCACTATAATCAGTATATTCACTATATTCACTATAATCACTATATTCACTGTATTCACTATAATCACTATATTCACTATATTCACTATATTCACTATAATCAGTATATTCACTATATTCACTATAATCAGTATATTCACTATATTCACTGTATTCATGATAATCAGTATATTCACTATAATCAGTATATTCACTATATTCACTGTATTCACGATAATCAGTATATTCACTATATTCACTATAATCAGTATATTCACTGTATTCACTATAATCACTATATTCACTATAATCACTGTATTCACTATAATCACTATATTCACTATATTCACTATAATCAGTATATTCACTATATTCACTGTATTCACTATAATCACTATATTCACTATAATCACTGTATTCACTGTATTCACTATAATCACTATATTCACTATAATCACTATATTCGCTATAATCACTATAATCACTATATTCGCTGTAATCGCTATATTCACTATATTCACTATAATCGCTATATTCACTTTATTCACTATAATCACTATATTCGCTATATCACTATATTCGCTATATCACTATATTTGATATATTCACTATAATCACTATATGCACTATAATCACTATATTCGCTATAATCACTATATGCACTATATTCACTATAATCACTATATTCGCTATAATCACTATATTCGCTATAATCACTATAATCACTATATTCGCTATAATCACTATAATCACTATATTTGCTATAATCACTATTTGCTATAATCACTATATTCACTATATTTGCTATAATCACTATATTTGCTATATTCACTATACTCGCTATAATCACTATATTCACTATAATTACTATATTCGCTATAATCACTATATTCACTATTTTCACTATAATCACTATATTCACTTTAATCACTATATTCGATATATTCACTATAATCACTATAATCACTATATTCACTATAATCACTATATTCACTATAATCACTATATTCACTATAATCACTATAATCACTATAACTATAATCACTATAATCACTATATTCACTATAATCACTATTTTCGCTATAATCACTATATTCGCTATAATCACTATAATCACTATAATCACTATTTTCGCTATATTCACTATATTCGCTATATTCAGTATATATATACTATAATCATTATAATCATTACATTGACTATATTCACTATATTCACTATATTCACTATATTCGCTGCAGTGACTGTAGTGACTGTAGTGACTTTCATGCTCAGAGACGTGTTTTACGTACTTGGCCTGTCTGCTGGAGTGTTGGTGGAGGCTGATGTGGCTGATGCGTGTCCTCCTGCTTAAATGTTCTTTCTCTTCTCCTTCTTGTTTCTGCCTGTCTTACCAAACGGCCCGTTTCAGGACTCTCCCCTCCTAAACGAAATCCTACACGTGCTCGCTAAAGCCAAAAAGTCCCCCAGCGAGTCGGAGCAAGTAAGTATGACACCGGCGCGGGGCCAGTGGTCGGGGCATCCCCCCATGGCTGCATGCCTGGCCCACTCATCCTCTTCCCCCTGTCCTGTTCTGATCTGTTCCATGGCAGTGGACTCTCTCTTTCTCTTTCTCCCTCCTTCTCTGTTTCTCTCTCTCTCTCTTTCTCTCTCTCTCTGTCTCTCCCTCTTCCTCTCTTTCTCTTGCTCGCTGTCTCTATCTCTCTGTCCCTCTCTCTCTCTGTCTCTCCCTGTCTCTCCCCCTCTTCTCTTTCTTTTTCTCTCTCCCTCTCTCTCCCTCCCTTATTATCTCTCTCTCTTTCTCCCTCTCTCTCCCTCCCGTATTCTCTCTCTCTTTTTCTTAATCCCTCTCCCTCTTACTCTCTCTCTCCCCCTCTTTCTCTATCCCCCTCTCTCCCTTTCTATCTCTCTGTCCCTCTTTCTCTTTTCCCCTCTGTCTCTATCTCTCTCCCCCTGTTTCTCTCTCCCCCTCTCTATCTCTCTGTCCTTCTTCCTCTCTCTCTCTCTCTGTCTATCCGTCTCTCTCTCTCTCTCTCTCTCTCTCTCTCTCTCTCTCTCTGTCTATCCGTCTCTCTGTCCCGCTGCAGTGAGGCTCATGCGTCGTTCGTTCTCCATTCATGTGGCCTTGGCTCTTGGGTGGTCCTGAGGTGGGGGTGGGCTGGACTTGGGTGGTATTGTTTTGTCATTAGAGTGTTATCACAGTTGCTTTCTCTCCAGCGCTACGCGACGTGGGCCGGTCCAGGTACAGTAGCGTTTTCAGAGCATTTGAGTGGTCAGCTGCTGCCGGCCTGTCCAATATTCATTAGCACTCATTTCATAGTCGTCTGAACCTTCACCTCGCCGCTGATGACCAGTGATGACCTCACCTGTCTGATAAAGTGCTCCAGTAGTGCTGCTGGAGTTGCATGGATAGAGCTATAGTTTTATGTATATATTTTTCTACCATCCTATGGAAACACAGATGACCTGAGAAGAAATGTACACGTCCTCTAACGCAGTGCTTTCCAGACTGCAGCACGCCTGCCTCCAAGAGTACTTCATTTAATCACCTGCCGTTTAGTTACACAGGTACTTCTCCAAGTATAGGCAGCACAGACAGCTTCCAGTACATGACAAACTAGCTCTAACTAAACCTAAACCTTAGTACCTAAATCTGAACCTAACCTTAACCTCAGTATCTAAACCAAAAGCTAACCCTACCCTCAGTTTCCAAATCCAGATCTAACCTTAACCTCAGTATCCAAACCTAAACCCTAACCTTAACCTTAGTATCCAAATCTAAACCTGAACTCAAGCTCAGTATCCAAGCTTAAACCAAAACTTTACCTTAGTATCCAGACCTAAACCTAACCTTAACCATAGTATCTAAACCAAAAGCTAACCCTACCCTCAGTTTCCAAATCCAGATCTAACCTTAACCTCAGTATCCAAACCTAAACCTAATCTTAACCTTAGTATCCAAACCTAAACCTAACCTTAACCTCAGTATCTAAACCAAAAGCTAACCCTACCCTCAGTTTCCAAATCCAGATCTAACCTTAACCTCAGTATCCAAACCTAAACCCTAACCTTAACCTTAGTATCCAAATCTAAACCTGAACTCAAGCTCAGTATCCAAGCTTAAACCAAAACTTTACCTTAGTATCAAAACCTAAACCTAATCTTAACCTTAGTATCCAAACCTAAAGCCAACATTAACCTCAGTATCCAAACCTTAACCTCACCTTAACCTCAGTATCCAAATCTAATCTAATCTTAACCTCAGTATCCAAATATAAACTTAACTTTAACCTCAGTATCTAAACCTGAAACTAACCTTAACCTCAGTATTTAAACCTAAAACTAACCTTAACCTCAGTATCCAAACCTAAACCTAACACTAACCTCAGTAATCAAACCTACACCTAGTCTTAACCTGTGTCCAAACCTAACCTTAACCTCAGTATCAAAACCTAACCTTAACCTCATTGTCCAAACCTAAACCTAGCCCTAACCTTAGTATCCAAACCTAAACCTAATCTTAACCTTAGTATCCAAACCTAAACCTAAACCTAACCTTAACCTTATTATCCAAATCTAAACCTAACCTTAACCTCAGTAATTAAACCTAAACCTAGTCTTAACCTCAGTATCCAAACCTAACCTTAACCTCAGAATCAAAACCTAACCTTAACTTCATTGTCCAAACCTAAACCTAGCCCTAACCTCAGTATCCAAACCTAAACCTAATCTTAACCTTAGTATCCAAATCCAAACCTAACCTTAACCTCATTATCCAAATCTAAACCTAACCCTAACCTCAGTAATTAAACCTAAACCTATTCTTAACCTCAGTAATCAAATCTAAACCTAGTCTTAACCTCAGTATCCAAACCTAAACCTAACCTTAACCTCAGTATCCAAACCTTAACCTGACCTTATCCTCAGTATCCAAATCTAACCTTAACCTCAGTATCCAAACCTAAACCTGAACTCAACCTCAGTATCCAAATCTAACCTTAACCTCAGTATCCAAACCTAAACCTGAACTCAACCTCAGTATCCAAATCTAACCTTAACCTCAGTATCCAAACCTAAACCTGAACTCAACCTCAGTATCCAAATCTAACCTTAACCTCAGTATCCAAACCTAAACCTGAACTCAACCTCAGTATCCAAATCTAACCTTAACCTCAGTATCCAAACCTAAACCTGAACTCAACCTCAGTATCCAAATCTAACCTTAACCTCAGTATCCAAACCTAAACCTGAACTCAACCTCAGTATCCAAATCTAACTTTAACCTCAGTATCCAAACCTAAACCTGAACTCAACCTCAGTATCCAAATCTAACCTTAACCTCAGTATCCAAACCTAAACCTGAACTTAACCTCAGTATCCAAATCTAACCTTAACCTCGGTGTCTAAACCTTCTACCTAAACTTCTTGCTGCTGCCTGATGCTTCGTTCAGCTTTGGCCGGCCACCTCAGCGGACCCCTTTTACATTCTGGTGCATGCATGAGAGCTGCTGAAGTGGGAGGACTAATCACAGACTGTACGCACATCAAATATTTATTCTTGTGCTGCGCTCTCTCCTGCGAGGGGCCGGACTGTTCAGGGGCTCCTCGTGCTCGCTCTGCGCTCTCCGTGTGTCGGGGTGGAAAAGCTCGGCCTGCGGAGCAGATAACACACAAACCCCTGAGCAGGTACTGCTTAATCTGGACTGGGTTTAGAACCTGGAGCGCCCAGAGCTCTGCCCGGTGTGCAGAGATGATGAATAAGTAAATGTTCTTGTGTGGATTTCGCCAGATCTTTAGTCTGGTTTCTCTCCGGTGGCAGCAGATACAGACGCAGCCTCGCAAAACGGATGATGTTTGGTAAAATATAAAAATAATAATAATAATAATAATAATAATAATAATAACTGGAAACATGCATTTCCCATTGGTGCATCCAATCAAAAAGCTGTATACAAGCCCGAATCACACAATCAGACCTCTGGAGTTGGAAAAGTGTTGATATTTCGAAAACTATGGGACGAGTTATGTGGCGAAGATCTGGCAGAACGCCAAAACCTAATAACTATATAGTTATAACCATAATAATGAGTAGTTACTTGCTGGGGTTGAGTCGCGCTCGCGTCATCTCGATGGTTTAGTGTGAGGCGGTCGAGATGGTCGGTTTAAGTCAGTCTTGTTCTCGTCCAAGCGTTCAGACAAAATCAACCGTGTTTAATATTATCATAAGTCTGAAGTCTTGGCTCACGCAAGTAGTCACATGAATAGGAGTAGAGATGGAAAGATTGATCAGCTATGTATCGGTATCGGCCGATTTTTAATCAAAATATGATGTTAAATGAGCTTAATTTCTGTATTTCCAGCTAGAGTTCTGTTGAAACCCCCTACGGTCAGGTTGCAATTCCTGTCTGAACCACTAGGTGGAAACACACACCATTTCGTTTTTGACAAACTGACTAAAGCAGCGGCCTCGCGAGAGCAGTTTGCGTTCACGGCATGAACTGTCCGTCTGGCAGTTTGTTGAGTCGTATGTGACTCAGACTCATCCAGGACGTTTTTAAAATGTGTGGGAACCAAGACAAAGATATTTAACTCTATTAATGTGATACGACACTTCACACAGCTGAACACAGTGAGTATCAGTAAACAGTAGAGCTAGAACACACAGCTAACACAAAACAAACAACCCAGAACACCATACAGACCAGATCTGACCAGTACAAACAGAACAGCAGCTACAATTCAATATTCAACATTTAATGATTACAGATTTAGTTTAAAATAACAGAGTCTGCGTTTTTACTGCATTTATTTAATTCGCTTTTTTTGTTTTAAATCAAGATTTTTTATATTCGTTTTTAATAAGCAAGTCATGAAACATGGTCTAAACTGGTTTATTACCATTTTTAACGAGATCATATGAAACAGTATAATATTTTTAACTAAATTACAAAAACAAATATCTCCAATACTGCAATCATTACATTTAGACCCTTAATTTAAAACTAAAAAAGCTGATTAAATAAATACAGTAAAAACTGCAGTCATTAAACGCAGACTCTGTTATTTTAATCTAAATCTGTAATCATTAAATGTAGAATATTGAATTGTAGCTGCTGTTCTGTTCGTACCGGTCAGATCTGGTCTGTATGGTGTTCTGGGTTATTAGTTTAGTGCTAGCTGCGCGTGCTAGCTCTACTGTTTGCTGATACTCACATGTATATATGTGTTTGTATATATATATATATATATATATATATGTGTGTGTATGTATGTATGTATGTATATATATATATATATATATATATATATATATATATATATATATATATATATATATAGTCCAATTCATCAATTAGTCGAAGTGAAACACGACACTATTGTAGCTACACAACTAATACACCCATATATATATATGGATGAGGGTCTGTAGTAAACAAGGCCTACATACTCCTTCTACTCGAGCGTGAGAGACACTGCGTTTGTCTCATTTCACATTGGCTGCGCAGGACATGAAGCTGCGTGCATGACCGCATCATCAATGTCTGCATGACGACTGATTGTGCTTGACATGTCACTGAAGATGCTGTGAATCAGTAGAGCTGAGTCGTCCTCGAGGATACGGGCGCTCCCTCAGACCCAGACTGTTAATGACCCTGTAATTTGTATGAGTATGCAGGTTCGCGTGTGGCTCATGGACAGCATTCATCTGTATCTGCAGCACTACTGCACCGTCCAGCAGTCTCTCCAGCAGTGGGCACTATACACAATCCTCACAGCATCAGACCACACAGGATGGGCAGTTGTTTCCTCAGTGCTGATCAGTGTTGTGACACATACATGCTTTGAGAGTTAAGAATCACTACAGTCCTGCGCCCCCTTGAGGTCACAGTAGTTCATGATGGAACTACAGACTAAAACTGTGGGCCCTTACATGGGCTGGGGGCAGTTTTTAGCGTATCTGGCTTTAACATAGCTACTTGTAAAACGTATTAAATGAATTTTTTCATGACATACGACAAGTTAGAGTACATGACTTACCCAGTACAGTGAATATCTAAACACATAGGACTGTCACAGTTATTACATAATCACCTAATACTATTTACTTAAGACTTGAATGACATATTTGTTAGATTTGTGCAACAAGCAGAGCGCTAAGTGGGTGTTCTGAGATGATGCTGACCTGTGTGGAGGGCAGCGCTGAGTAATGTTGGTGTACAATAGTGTAGTGTATCACTTTGTCTGTACAGCCAGTATTGGCTATTAATCAAACACAGCCAGCAAGCAAGATAATTAATAGTTAATGTGGCCGCTTCTGGCTTGTACGTCAATAGTTGCTCCAAAGAACAATTAAATTGTTAATCACAGTTATTTAACAGTCAGCTTCAATTTTATGATCGTGCCAGACCTAAGATCAAAGCAGACCAAGCAAAGACCACTGATGCTGCGTTCACATGTTTACAGTAGACCAGGGGTGTTTAATTAGAAATGTCTTTAGGCCAAGGTCCGGACCACCATCATTTCTAATGTGTGTTCTGATTCAGTGGTGTATCCTGTTTACTGAAGTAGTCTAGTATCAGCATCTTATACCATCAGCTACTGAAACACCAACACACCACACATACCGTTCAGTATATTTCAGTATATTCACTGTTTAAATGCTGAACTGAATTAATTATTTATAAAACTTCTAATAAATGTTTTTTTTCCCTCACTTGAAGTAAACACAAGGGCTGTATTTAAAAAAATAATGTTTTTTTTTTAAAAAAAAGCTTTTTTGGTGATCTTACAACGGACGCGATTGGTCAGTGAGTTTTCTGCGCCGCAAAGCCCGTATACCGCAAAGGCAAGAAACGTTCCTCCGCTTAAAATAAACACTGTCGGAACACTGTTTGGGTCCACATTAGACATTGTCTGGGTCCGGACCCGGACCGCGGTCCCCCTATTAGTGACCGCTGCAGTAGATGGACCACGGCAAACCAGATGTTCAGGCGTTTCCAACGGAGACGGCATGGAAAATTCTACTGTAAGCGGAAACATGTCGGTGGGTCCTCCCGCTTTTCTCCACCTTAAACAAACTGTATACACCGATAAAGCTCTCCGCTGATAAACATCATGCCAGCGTTGCCTGGCTTCGTGCCGCTGCCGGCCGTGCACTGATATGCAGAATGACACTTTGCTGCAATGCAAACATGCGAACGCAGCATATCAGTCCAGCCGCGCTGCTCAGTCATTGTGCAGAAAGATGATCAGTGATCAGCATCAGCACCAGATACACTCATCAGCCCGTCCAGCATCTTTACCACAGTACCACAGATCAGTGATGATGATGACAATAATAATAATAATAATAATAATAATAATAATAGTAGAAAAAATTTGCTACATTAAGTCTTAAGTCAGTTCCTACCATTGAAGTATATGTTTCCATATATTATATGTGTATTGGCCAGAACTTGGCGATACAATACAATCATGATACAGCGGTCACGATTCAATATATTGCGATACTGCAAGCAAAGTGATATATCGTGATTTTTCAAATCCTACTATTAAAACACACCACTGTATAAACAAGTTTTAATGCTTACAATAGCCTTGCGCTCTTGTGCTGCTTGTTAATGTTGGAGTGGAGCTAAAAAAGGATTATAAGACTGCCATCTAGTGGTCAGAGGTTTAAACACAACACGCAATGATTCACTGTCTGCCAGGAATCTGTGTATCCTGTGTTTTTGAGAATCAATACAGAATCACTAAACATAATATCCTGATATTCCATATTTCAATATTTTCTTACAGCCCTACTAAGTATATATAGATGGGGTGGGGCGGATGGGTCGGGATGGGGTGGGGCGGATGGGTCGGGATGGGGTGGGACTGATGGGTCGGGATGGGGTGGGACTGATGGGTCGGGATGGATGGAAATGATGGGTCAGGTTGGGGTCATGGTTGGGAGTAATGTGCTAGGATGTGGCGGACTGGGATGTGGTGGGCTGGGTGGGATTGATGCGCTGGAGTGATGGATGTGTAGGAGTGATGTGCAGGGGTGATGGGTTGGGATGGGTGGGAGTGATTCAGAATTAGTCTTCCAACATCAGTAGCTGACCTCACTGATGCTCTTTTGGCTGCAATTAAATGCGCCCTTGTGCTGCTTGTTAATGTTGGAGTGGAGCTGAAAATGGATTACAACACTGCCACCTAGTGGTCAGAGGTTTCAACACAACACTCACTGATTCATTGTCTGCCAGGAATCTGTGTATGGATTCTGTGTTTCTGAGAATCGATACAGTATCACCAAACATAATTTCCTGATATTCGATATTTCAATATTTTGTTACACCCCTACAATATATATATATATATTAGTCTTGTGACCACTGATGAAGGACTAGAGAACACAAACTGTACATTTACAAGTAGTAGGCGTGTCTAATAGAGTGGACAGTGAGTCGACACAGGGTTTAAACACTCCAGCAGCACTGCTGTGTCTGATCCACTCACACCAGCACAACACACACTAACACACCACCACCACATTGGCGTCATTGCTGTGCTGAGAATGACCCAATTCCCTAATAGTACCTGCTCTGTGGGGGTTCTGTGGGGGTCCTGATCATTAAAGAACAGAGTAATAAAGTATACAGAGAATCAGATGGACTACAGTCTGTAGGTGGAGCTCCTGTGTGGTCAGTGGAGCTGATACAGTGGACAGTTTGTGTGAATACAAAGTATCAATATTCTCTCTGGTTTCTTCCAGTTATTGATAATGATTGAGACCGAGTGGTCAGATCTTTGTCGGCCCGTGCTGAGGTTTTGGGCTGGCGCTAGTCCGAATCTCTCTTCATCTGTGACTAAGTTGTGGGAAAGCTTGCTGGTGAAGTGAAGCTTGAAGCAGAAGGTCACGCTCGCGCTCTCAGCAGCCCAGATAAAGCAGCTCTGTCGCTCGGGGGTGCAGGAAAGGGTTAACGCGAGCGCATCGCTGCACGTGGGGCGGAATGGCGAGTGACATGCGGCTCCCGATCAACTCGCTCGCGAGTCAGTGGGGGCTGGAGGAGCATCCCGTCCCCTCCCCCCCAACCCCAACCCAGCCTCCCCCCCACCGCCTTGCTCTGTGGAAGGAAGTGTGAGCGTGCGGGCAGCTCCCGCTCTGCCCCGGTTCAGCGGGGGGACCGTCTGTTTTCTTCGTGCCGTTGGATCGCGCACGGTTAAACCCTGAGCAGAGCGTGGAGAGGTGAGGTGGGCGATGCTGAGCCGCGAGAAGCTGCTGCCCGCTGTTCCAGGATGGACTGCATTTGCATCGTTACTACAAAGGTAAGCAGTGGATTCGATTAGCTGCGGCTCTGCGAGCGGCGCTGTCCAGCGCTGTCCAGCGCTCGTGCAGCGTGTTGGTTCATGCCGTTGGGCAGAGAAGAGTCTTTAGAGTAGTTGGGTATGTCTTCTGATCTGTGTGTCTGGACGTTGCAGGTTTAGTGATGTTCTGTTTTTGTCTTTGCGTTTGGTGGAAGTTTGGAGATTAGATATGCTGGCCAAAGGTATCTGGACAGCACTTCTAAACGCGCCCATCGCTGACACAGCTTGTGGGAAACCTGTAGAGGAGCATTGCTGGTAGTCTGTGGTCAGCGTGTCCAATGAGTGACTCATTTTAAAGCTATATAAAGCCCCCCAGCTTTGGCCTGTGGAGCAGTGGAACTGTGTTTTCTCAAGTAATGGAACTCCATCCAGTACTTTTGGACTGGGTGGGAGTGATGGGCTGGGATGAGGTGGGATGGGCTGGGAGTGATTGATGGGTTGGAGGGTTGGGTGGGAATGGGTTGGAGTGATGTGTTGGAGTGATGAGATGGGATGTAGTGCGATTGATGTGTTGGGTTGGATGGGATGTGGTGGGGTGGGTTGAGTTGGGGGTGATGGGGTGGTATGTGGCTGGAGGGATAGGTTACAATGGGATGGGTGTGAGTGATGGGCTATGATGTGGTGGGATGAATGGGAGGGATCGATGGGTTGGAGTGTTGGTTGGGGATGGGTTGGAGTGATGGGATGGGATGTGGTGCGATTGATGTGTTGGGATGGGTGGGACTGATGTGATGGGGTGGGATAGGTTGAGTTGGGGGTGATGGGTTGGGTTGGGATGGGTGGGACTGATGGGTGGGTCAGGACGGATGGGTTGGGACGGGTGGGCCAGGATGGGTGGGTCGGGATGGGTTGGGACGGGTGGGTCGGGATGGGTTGGGACGGATGGGTCGGAATGGGGTGGGAAGGATGAGTCCGAATGAGGTGGGACTGATGGGTGGGGATGGATGGAAGTGATGGGTCAAGTTGGGGTCATTGTTGGGAGTCATGGGCTGAGATGTGGTGGGCTGGGTTGGATTGATGTGATGGATGTGCAGGAGTGATGGGCTGGGATGTGGTGGGATGGGATGTGGTGGGCTGGGATGTGGTAGGCTTGGTGGGATTGATGTGCCGGAGTGATGGGTCGGGATGGGGGTGGGGAGGATGAGTCCGAATGAGGTGGGACTGATGGGTGGGGATGGATGGAAGTGATGGGTCAAGTTGGGGTCATTGTTGGGAGTCATGGGCTGAGATGTGGTGGGCTGGGTTGGATTGATGTGATGGATGTGCAGGAGTGATGGGTTGGGATGTGGTGGGCTGGGATGTGGTGGGCTGGGTGGGATTGATGTGCCGGAGTGATGGGTCGGGATGGGGGTGGGAAGGATGAGTTCGAATGAGGTGGGACTGATGGGTGGGGATTGATGGAAGTGATGGGTCGAGTTGGGGTCATTGTTAGGAGTCATGGGCTGAGATGTGGTGGGCTGGGTTGGATTGATGTGATGGATGTGCAGGAGTGATGGGTTGGGATGTGGTGGGCTGGGATGTGGTGGGCTGGGATGTGGTAGGCTGGGTGGGATTGATGTGCCGGAGTGATGGGTCGGGATGGGGGTGGGAAGGATGAGTTCGAATGAGGTGGGACTGATGGGTGGGGATGGATGGAAGTGATGGGTCGAGTTGGGGTCATTGTTAGGAGTCATGGGCTGAGATGTGGTGGGCTGGGTGGGATTGATGTGATGGATGTGCAGGAGTGGTGGGCTGGGATGTGGTGGGCTGGGATGTGGTGGGCTGGGTGGGATTGATGTGCCGGAATGATAGGTCGGGATGGGTGGGAGTGATTGAGAATTAGTCTTCCAACATCAGTATCTGACCTCACTGCTGCTCTTTTGGCTGCAATTAAATCCTCACAGCCATGTTACATCTACTCTAGCTTTCACAGAGGAGTCCGAGGCTGTTGGCGCAGCAGAGGGGGATGAACACTCTTTAGTTCTGTGGAAACCTTTATCCTAAACTTAAAGTTTACAGCAACAACAGTTCTGCTGTACAGAAAATATTTCTTCAGAGATGCTATAAAAAGTGAGTATCTTGTTCTGGTTTGAAATCAATCCAGTGGAATTCCAGTCTCTGGATTCGCTCAGGTCGCATATATTATTTAGTGTTTTCTTCCTCATAAGCAGAGCCAGTCTTTCTTTTTTTCTTTTTTTCTTTTATGTAAAGCCACGGAAAGCGCCGCTCTTCCCAGCTTGGCCGGGTTTCGGGACAGCCCGAGTGTTGGGAACCCAGAAGCAGCAGCAGCAGCAGCACGTGTGGTCATTTACAGTGCGTCCACGTTCCACGGCTCTGGAGGGAGAACAGCGTCGATAGAGAAGTGCTGAGCTGCTGATAGTTGAGATGGGAATCGGAAGCCTTGATGCTTTGCCGAGGCAGCCTGGCTTGTCTTGTCTGCTTGGACTGTGTGTATTTAACGTGACAAACGCGTTCACTGTGGGAAGACGACGGTGGCAGTGTGTCTGAACTGGTTGTGGAGGCTTATTGTCCTGGACGTTGTGATGGGCTGGGAATGAGTTGGGTCAGGGGTTCGGTAGTGGGGCTCCAAGATTCAAGAGTTTTAGATTCAAGATTCACGAGTTTTGTTGTCATGTGTACAGCAGAACAGGCTTACTTTGCTGCTCCTCCATTCACCAATAGATAAAGATAACAAATAAAAGAAATAAAAATATATATACAAAATATACAAAGTATAACAATATAAGTTGAAGAATAAATATATTTTTATAGTTAAAGAATAAAAAATAAAAAGAATGTTTGTGTGAGTAGTGAATGTAAACAGTATTCTGACAGTACAGTGAGCAGAGTTGAGAAATGGTGATGTAAACTAGGGCTGTGTGTTGGTAAAAACCTTGGAGATATAATAAATATCATGATTACAGGGGTTATGATCTGATGTATTCCGATACTGTTAGTATGAAATAGGACATTTTGGTAACAGTTCCTTAGAATCCTATATTCATAGTGCTTTATAAGTACATGTATATGCCATACATAACACCTTATGTTGTCATTAGCTTGTATAATTACTTATAAGTGGTTACAGTAACATGCATAACCCTATAAAACATCTAGTGCTTTTATAACACAGTGTAATATCTGCTCATAAGGATGAGTGGAATAATGCACTGTAACACTATAACACTAGAACTCTACATCACAGCAGATGCAGGTTAGTATTTGTTTGTATAATAACTTTCAAAAAGTGAGAAAATACCTTCTATAATTAGTGAGAGAACACGAACCGACCTGGCCCTGCCTGACTTTCTTTTAAAATAAATAAATAATATAATATCATTTAAAAAAATAATATAATAAATAGAGTAGTTATATTCTCCTGCTTCAGGAGAGCAATGCTACAGCCTTGTACCCGTATTCTAATAATGTTATGCTGGTATGTGTGTAATGTAGTATGAATGTCTTTATAATGTTATTAATACAGGATTGGGGGTGTGGTGTGTGTTGGGGGGGACGGGGGGGGGGGGGTATGGGGTTACTCAGAATTTTGGGGTTTCTTGCTGTTTCTCTTTCTATCTTGTTCTCTTTCTTACTTTCTTTCTTTCATTGTCTTTCTCTGTTATTGTCTCTTTAAATTTCTTGCTTGTCCGATCTTCTTTCTCTCTTTCATTCCCTTTCTTTTTGTCTCTTTGTATTTGTTTTGTTCTTTTTTCCTTCTTTCTTTCTTGTCTTTTATTTTTAATTTGTTATTAGTTCTTTCTCTCCTTCACTCCTCTTTCTCACTCTTTCTTTCTCACTCGCTTTCATCCCCTCTTTTGTTCTCTCTTTTTCTTTCTATCTCTTTGTATTTCTTTTATTCTTTCTTTCCTTTTCTTGCTTTTTTCTCTCTTGCTCTCTTTTTTCTTTTCTTTTTCTTTGTTCTTTTTTTCACACCCCCTTTCTGTCTGTCTGCCTCTCTCTCTCTCTCTCGCTCTTTCTCTTTTTCTTTCTCTCTCTGTCTCTCTTTCTCTTTCACTCTCTTTCTTTCTCCCTCACTTTCTCTCTCTCTCTCTCTCTCTCTCTCTCTCTCGTTCTTTCTCTTTTTCTCTCTCTGTCTCTCTTTCTCTTTCACTCTTTCTTTCTCCCTCACTTTCTCTCTCTCACTTTCTTGCTCTCTTTTTTTCACGCTAACTCTCTCTTGCTCTCTCTCTTTCTCTTTCTCCCTCACTTTCTCGCTCTTTCTCTCACTCTCTCTCTCTCTCTCTCTCTCTCTCTCTCTCTCTCTCTCTCTCTCTCTCTCTCTCTCTCTCTCTCTCTCTCTCCACCCCCTCTCTTTACTCCAGAGGGACACTCTTCTGCAGCTCCAGTTGTGAGTGGTGACTGTGTTGGTGTTTGTCCTGCTTGACTGAGTGAGCTCGTGTCTTCTCTGGTGGGCTTCTGCTTCAGAACACTTCAGACTTGGCAGTAAAAGCACATGGGTGTTCATGTGGGACCCCCATCACCCCCCCCCCCCTTCCTTTTCCGCACCGCCGTGAAGCATCGAGGTCTCTCTCTCTCTCTCTCTCTCTCTCTCTCTCTCTCTCTCTCTCTCTCTCTCTCTCTCTGCTCTTACCTGACTTTGTGAGGCAGTACAGCCGGCCGGGAGGAGCAGTGTTCACTAATGTCTTTATTTATTTAGTCCTGTCCCAGATCTCGGAATCTCCTTCACTCCGTCTCTCACTGGACCACCGTTCCATTCCGTATACGGGACGGAGCTTCGTAGGGAACGGCTGGGTGTAGGAACTGGGGGTCTGGATCATAGATTGTTTGACTAATAAGACCAGTAACATGCGAAATCTAGATCAGATGCCGAGTTTTGATGCTGAGGGGTCTATCAGTAGAATTAGAATTTAGAACTTAGAACTATTTAGAATTTAGAACTATTTAGCACTTGTACAACCACTTATACACACACTGGTGAACATACACATTAGGGGGCAGTGAAACACCCACATATACACACACTCTAGTGAATAGACACACTAGGGTGCAGTGAAACACCCACATATACACACACTCTAGTGAATAGACACACTAGGGGCAGTGAAACACCCACATATACACACACTAGTTAACATACACAATAGGGGGCAGTGAAACACCCACATATACACACACTAGTTAACATACACAATAGGGGGCAGTGAAACACCCACATATACACACACTAGTTAACATACACAATAGGGGGCAGTGAAACACCCACATATACACACACTAGTTAACATACACACTAGGGGGCAGTGAAACACTCAAATATAAACATACTAGTAAACACACACTAGGGGGCAGTGAAACACCCACATATACGTACACTAGTGAACACACACACACACACTAGGGGGCAGTGAAACACCCACATATATACACAGACACTAGAGGGCAGTGAAACACCCACATATACACACACACTAGTGAACACACACATACACACTAGGGGGCAGTGCAACACCCACATATATATACACACACACACACCAGGGGGCAGTAAAACACCCACATACACACACACTAGGGGGCAGTGAAACACCCACATATATACACACTCGGGGGCAGTGAGCACACATGCCCTATCCACAGCACTCAGGCTCACCTGAGTATATACACACACTCTAGTGAATAGACACACTAGGGTGCAGTGAAACACCCACATATACACACACTAGTTAACATACACACTAGGGGGCAGTGAAACACTCAAATATAAACATACTAGTAAACACACACTAGGGGGCAGTGAAACACTCAAATATAAACATACTAGTAAACACACACTAGGGGGCAGTGAAACACCCACATATACGTACACTAGTGAACACACACACACACACTAGGGGGCAGTGAAACACCCACATATATACACAGACACTAGAGGGCAGTGAAACACCCACATATACACACACACTAGTGAACACACACATACACACTAGGGGGCAGTGCAACACCCACATATATATACACACACACACACCAGGGGGCAGTAAAACACCCACATACACACACACTAGGGGGCAGTGAAACACCCACATATATACACACTAGGGGGCAGTGAGCACACAGTTCCCAGCTGTTAAGCCCCACCCATTCACACTGACTGATTGAATGATTCCCAATGCAGAGCAGCCAATCAGAACAGAGCTCATTTACATATACCAGTCTTGAAGACACCAAACTGAATCAGTCTGAATTCACCAGAAGAAAGAGTGTGAAGAGCCGTGCAGCGTGTGTGTTAAACGCCGCTAGTGTTGGTCTTCATGTTCACCACTGAGATGTCTGGAAAGGAAACGTGTGTTAATGGACCAGGTTGGAAACGTTCCCGGCTATTGTGGGATTAAGTGCTCTCTTACGGCCAGGATACATTAACAACATGGAACGTGAGTCGTTTTTCCTCATAATGGCGTGAGTGAAGGAAATGGTTGATGTTTATGAAACATCTTGGAAATGAATTCCGTCGCTCTCCAAAGAAAAACAAGAGAATTAGCCTTTAGCACACAGCGGAATTTGTCCTCCGCATTTAACCCATCCGTTCAGTGAAACACCCACATATACATACACTAGTGAACACACACACTAGGGGGCAGTGAGCACACATGCCCAGAGCAGTGGGCAGCCCTATCCAAGGCGCCCGGGGAGCAGTTGGGGTTAGGTGCCTTGCTCAAGGACACTAAAGGACGTCCTTTAGGCCTGCCTGTCCCGAGGATTGAACCGGCGACCTTCCGGTCACAAGACCGGATCCCTAACCTTCAGGCCACGACTGAAGAAAACAGTCAGCCACTGATTAGCTTGTGCTACCATTAAATGCTCCAAAGTCTATTAGCACATCATTGTTTAAACCCTGGAAAAGCCAACTATGGCATATATTATTAGGCAGTAACCTAGTAATACAATATATATAATGATGGCGGGGGTATGACCTGATATATTGAGATTGCAACAAAGTAAGGCAATATATTGTGATTTTTTAAAAATAGAATTTTAGTAAAACTTCATTATGCTTATATATATATATATATATATATATATATATATATATATATATATATATATATATATATATATATATAGACATATATATAGACATATATAAGACAATATATTCTGATTTTTTAAAAATAGAATTTTAGTAAAACTTCATTATGCTTATATATATATATATATATATATATATATATAGACATATATAAGACAATATATTCTGATTTTTTAAAAATAGAATTTTAGTAAAACTTCATTATGCTTATATATATATATCAAATCCGCAATTAGTATCTCAAACCGGATACTGTGTCACATGATCGTGTTGGATGACGTCATTAAAGAAATGCAGGATGGTTGTGCAGCAGTGCGAGGAACGAGGGGTGAATAAACGACAACTAGAGGAGTGCAGGTCAGTGTGTTTGGGGACCTGCCCAGAGTGAGCACAGGCAGTTTGGAGGCTGTAGGTTAAATGAAACCATGATGTTTGGGTGTGCTCGAAAATGAATGGGACTCTATGGGGGAAAAAAGAGGGATAGAAAAAACGACAAACAGACGAGTGTGGCTCAAACCAACACTGCAGTCGTGGTCGGGGGTCTGCTCTGAGTCTGTGTATGTGAAACGATGTCTGTCGGTTGAGCAGAAGTTCAATAGATTGTCGTGCCCTTTTCCATCCTATTCATTCTCTATGGGGAAAACAAAAATTTCCAGAATCCATGCATCCGATCAAAAAGCTATCTTAGAGCCCCAATCACACAATCAGACCAGACAGTCTAACGAAGACTGGGACCACTGCTTTAGCCTGAGCTGGTCTGAAGATCTGGTGGTGTATCGCTCTCTCCTGCAGCATTTGCGTAGAAGCTCCTCCTCCAGGCTGATGAGTAACTTTGCCAGCGGCCATTCAAATGTACTGTCAGGCGCTCGGTTGCGTAAACGTGGCTTGGAAAGCTCCGGATGTCACTCAGGTCGCTGCTGCTCGTGCCGGTTGTGTGCACGATAATGGAGCTTTTGCATATTTCAGCAGCCCGCGTTGTATCTGCTGTGCTTCCTTGGACTCGGGACCACTAAATTATGCATTCAGGTCCCCCGAACTGCTACATTACATTGAGGCTGTATCATAGAGCCATACAATCCTGTTAATCCTGTAATAGTGATCCTGTTGATCGTGCTTTGAGAAGCATCACCTATAGCTGAGAAGGCTTCAGGGTATATAGGACAGATACAGGACAGCTCACTGTAGATACCCAGTGATGGAATTCTGAAATCCGTACAGCTTTCCATACGAGAACCCCTCCACATATCCCCGCCCTGACTTCCAGAGGGCCGAGGCAGAGGGTGCGGCCGTGGTTTAGGGTGGGCAGAGCCCTCATGTGGTTCAAATAAAGCAGCCTCAGCTGACATTTAATGTGTCAGCCTCTGTCAGATCTATGTTCGGAGGAGGTCAGGAGATCACAGCAGGACTGAATCACTGGCTAGATCTCGTACTCACTTGCTCACTCCTGCAGTTACACTTGGTGCCAGAGTGTGGTACCAGTTTGAAGCATTTCTGAGCCCAGTAGGATTTCTTTGAAGTGGATATTCAAACATTCTGAAGGGAGGATGTCCAGAATAACAGAAACAGCTCATACTTACTGGACAGTTTATTGGGAACACTAGCTTTCCAAAGAAAAAACATGTATCTCCGTGTTAGTCGATTTTTAGGATGAAAATGATTGTGATCATCTCAAGCAGCTGGGCTTATGGCTAGAGTTATGGCTAGGGTTGTGACTGGAGTTATGACTGGGGTTGTGGCTGGAGTTGTGGCTGGGGTTATGACTGGGGTTATGACTGGGGTTATGACTGGGGTTATGGCTGGAGTTGTGGCTGGGGTTATGACTGGGGTTATGACTGGGGTTATGACTGGGCTTATGGCTAGAGTTATGGCTGGGGTTGTGGCTGGAGTTGTGGCTGGGGTTATGACTGGAGTTGTGGCTGGGGTTGTGGCTGGGGTTATGACTGGGGTTATGACGGGTTATGACTGGGGTTATGACTGGGGTTATGGCTGGACTTGTGGCTGGAGTTGTGGCTGGAGTTGTGGCTGGAGTTGTGGCTGTAGTTGTGGCTGGAGTTATGACTGGGGTTGTGGCTGGAGTTGTGGCTGGGGTTGTGGCTGGAGTTATGACTGGAGTTATGACTGGAGTTATGACTGGAGTTATGGCTGGGGTTATGACTGGGGTTATGACTGGGATTATGGCTGGGGTTACGACTGGGGTTATGGCTGGAGTTGTGGCTGGAGTTATGACTGGAGTTGTGGCTGTAGTTGTGGCTGGAGTTATGGCTGGGGTTATGGCTGGGGTTATGGCTGGAGTTATGACGGGGTTATGACTGGGATTATGGCTGGGGTTACGACTGGGGTTATGGCTGGAGTTATGACTGGAGTTATGGCTGGAGTTATGACTGGGGTTATGACTGGAGTTCTGACTGGGGTTGTGATTGGTTTATGGCTGGCAATATGACTAGAGTTATAACTGACTATATGCCTGGAGTTATGGGTGGTGATATGACTGGAGTTATGGGTGGTGATATGACTGGAGTTATGGGTGGTGATATGACTGGAGTTATGACTGAGGTTATGACTGACAATATGACTGGAGTTATGACTGGGGTTATGACTGGAGTTGTGGCTGGGGTTGTGGCTGGGGTTGTGGCTGGAGTTATGACTGGAGTTATGACTGGGGTTATGACTGGGGTTATGACAGGTTATGGCTGGGGTTATGACTGGAGTTATGACTGGGGTTACGACTGGGGTTGTGGATGGAGTTATGACTGGAGTTATGGCTGGGGTTATGGCTGGGGTTGTGGATGGAGTTATGACTGGAGTTACGGCTGGGGTTACGACTGGGGTTACGACTGGGGTTATGACTGGGGTTATGACTGGGGTTACGACTGAGGTTATGGCTGGGGTTATGACTGGAGTTATGACTGGAGTTATGGCTGGGGTTACGGCTGGGGTTATGACTGGGGTTACGACTGAGGTTATGGCTGGGGTTATGACTGGAGTTATGACTGGAGTTATGGCTGGGGTTATGGCTGGGGTTACGACTGGGGTTACGACTGGGGTTACGACTGGGGTTGTGGATGGAGTTATGACTGGAGTTATGGCTGGGGTTATGGCTGGGGTTGTGGATGGAGTTATGACTGAGGTTATGGCTGGGGTTACGACTGGGGTTACGACTGGGGTTATGACTGGGGTTATGACTGGGGTTACGACTGAGGTTATGGCTGGGGTTATGACTGGAGTTATGACTGGAGTTATGGCTGGGGTTACGGCTGGGGTTATGACTGGGGTTACGACTGAGGTTATGGCTGGGGTTATGACTGGAGTTATGACTGGAGTTATGGCTGGGGTTACGGCTGGGGTTATGGCTGGGGTTGTGGATGGAGTTATGACTGGGGTTATGACTGGAGTTATGGCTGGGGTTATGGCTGGGGTTGTGGATGGAGTTATGACTGGGGTTATGGCTGGGGTTGTGGATGGAGTTATGACTGGGGTTATGACTGGGGTTGTGACTGGAGTTATGACTGTTGGACTCTTCCACACCAATATAAACAAGTAGTATTAGGACGCAGTAGGACACAATGCTTACACTAGTATTAGTAAGCCTGTGTGTAATATATTGTTTTTTCTTTGTTTGTTTGTTTTGTTTTGTTTTAAGAAGTTTCGATTTAAGCTTCACTTCCAGTATCGCAATACCGTAACCCCCTGTATCGTGATACGTATCGTATCGCCCGGTTCTTGTCAACACATCCGTTTCTGTGTGTGCTGTGTGTGTGTTAGGGTGTTTCTGAGGGCTCTATCAGGATCGAGGGCTTTTCTCTCGTGTAATAGAGGAGCTGCCGTCTCCGCGGGGGAACCTGCAGCGCCTTTGATCCTCACACAAACACGTGTGTCATGGGACCGCGCCCAGCTTGCGCGTCCCCCACCCAGTGAGTTCCCTCAGCAGCTCAAGCCGCTTTTGTTTTCCAGCATAGAGTACAGAGGCAGAAGATGCTGGAAAACCTTGGAGCTCCAGGTCTTTACTGAGCTCTGCAGTGCTCCACTGTCACAAGCCTGAGCCAACATGCGCTCTCCTGTTCCGGCTTTTATTTATTCAGTTTTTGAGCTACTGCACGACTTCTTTTGAATAAGTGATGCTGTCGTAAACTGTAATTCCTTTACAGTAACTGAAGCAGTTGACTTATATCCTTAGGGATATTTTCGGGATGTGGAATTCCGCATAAACGATGGCTGGCTTCCATAAAAACAGCCTTAAGGTTTGAGTTGAAGTGGAAATAAATTAAAGGCTGAGCACCAGCTACTATGAAAATGTCAAACACATAACTACAGTGGAGTTTGAGGTCCTAACTTGTGATTATTAAAAGTTAGAAAATGTTTTATTGTTTATAAAAAAAAGAAATACGGCTTAAAAGACTGTTTAGCTCCGCCTACTGTTCAGAAACTGTTGTAGTTGTTATGTGTGTGATGTAATTGGTGGACAACAACGCTAGAAGACGCACTTACAGTAAAACACAATGACAGAAAGGTGTTGTTGTTGTTTCTGGCTGCAGTAATTGGATGTACAGTGGACCCCCGAGCACAAACAACCCAAAGACCCCCAAATAAGTGGTCTAAACCTGTCAACTTTAAACAGCACATTGTAAAGGAGCGTCCTCTCACTCCTTCATCTGTAGATCATCTCAGGTCTGAAGATTATCACAGCTATGGGACGTAGTCTTACACGACGACTGGATCTTAATCTGACGCTGTTCAACAATATGGGCGTGTAGGAAACCAGCGAGAGGAGTTCAAGACCCTCCGTGTACGTGGAGGTAAACCAGGTAAGCTCAGTTACTGAGCCTGCTTTAGCTGATGTTAGCTAACGTTAGCTTCACCTGCTAAGTTCGGTGGTTATGCTAAGCTAACGTAGCTGAGTTATGAAGATTTATAGAGTCGTATGAGTGCGAGTTCCACTTTAATCATATCTACTACAATAACTGTACCTCTATATCTGAGTGTAGCTGGTTGCTAGACTGGTTGCTAGGCTGTTGTCATGAATAATGTTGGTTGTTTAGCTAGATACTGTTTACACTCAGGATGAGCTGCTGTTGTGGGTGTGGTTGGACTAAAAGTATTAGGACTAAGTGATATGGTGGTCTATTTCTATATTACAGCTCTTTCAGATTCAAATTCAGAAACATCATCAGAATCTGAAGAAGCAGTTCTGGAACATTCTCAGTCCCAGTCAGTCATAGTGCTGTTGTACCGCCGCTGTTCACTGTTGTTCACCAGTGACGTCACATGGTAGCGTTCAGGAGTTTCCATAGCGAGCTCGGGTTTTACCATCAATTTAATTAAAATCTATTTTAAAACAAATTAAGCAGAATTTAATTTTAAGTCATGTTTATATATTTTCAGTATCTAAAACAAGGTGAAATCACCAGGAGGGTCCAGAGTGGCACTAGCTGAAGATGCTCTTGGTCACTGGAGTATGGCTAATCAGGGCTTTGAACTTAATCCCTGCCCGTACAGGACGGTGGCCTCTGGCTGAACTTGCTGCATATTCTTCTCTCATCACTGAAGTCAGCTAGAAGATGTGAGGTTCATCTTTGAGGAGACGCTCAATCAGCCATTACTTTAGGACCACCTCCTGGTATCTGTCCACTGCATCAGCTCCACTGACCATGCTGCTGGAGTGTTTAAACACTGTGTCCACTCACTGTCCACTCTATTAGACACTCCTACTACTTGCTGGTCCACCTTGTGGATGTAAAGTCAGAGACAGTAGATCATCTGCTGCTGCACAGTTTGTGTTCCTCTAGTTCTTCATTAGTGGACACAGGACGCCGCCCACAGGACACTGCTGTCTGGATAGTTTTGGTTGGTGGGTGATTCTCACTCCAGCAGTGACACTGCTGTGTCTGATCCACTCACACCAGCACAACACACTAACCTCCCTAATAGTTGCTGTCCTGTGGTGGTCTTGTGGGGGTCCTGATCATTAAAGAACAGAGTAATAAAGTATACAGAGAATCAGATGAACTACAGTCTGTAAGTGTAGCTCCTGTGTGGTCAGTGGAGCTGATGGTGGTCAGTGAGTGTTGATACCAGGAGGCCAGTATATGTGCTGCTGACTGTTTATCTCAGATAAGCTGGAAGGAGCTTTTGCTGTCCGCTGCTTCCCTCTGCTGGTCTGATACAGCACTACATATTTGAACATGTAGTATAATAGTCTAATTAAAACAGTCTTTTAATGGGGAAGCATTGTCTGATGTCTGGGCTGGATTAAAGGGACAATACCCCACATTTTTCTTGCTTTTAATTCCCTCCTTTAAGCTCCACTTTAAATTTTTGTGTGCATGTGTTAACCAAAATCAGTCCTAATTAATTTTCACACACCTGTATTTATCCTATGAGCTGTCCGGCTTTCATACTGTACCTTTAAAGTATATGTAAATAAGCTCTGTTCTGATTGACTGTGCTGCAGTGTGCTATACTTGAAACTAGGGGTGGGCGATATGGTCCTACAATAATATCACAATATTTTATGGTATTTTTGTGATAACGATACTCTTGGCGATATGACAAAACATTGAATTAAAAAAAATATTTCAAGAATACACTATTTCAGCAAAATGAAAATTAAATTTTATTATTGTATATGATATGATATGGCACCCACCTAAGTGAGATATTAAAAAATACAAGAATTTTCATCAGATTGTAACAGAAGTCAATGATCCAGAATGTTACGATACTAAATAATACACTCCAAATATCTCCATATATCCAGAACTGAAGTAAAGTGAATGATACTGGAGATCAAATCTTTCTCTAGTAGATATAGAATGGAAAATGAGAAAAATGTGAATGTTTATTTTTATAAAAACAGTAAAAGTAGTACCTGGTGTGATAATTAATGATGAGTGAAATGGTACGATATTTCAGGGTATAATATCGTTCACCATATTCAAAAATGTTGGTGATATTATTGTGTATGATACGATATGATATGGCACACCCCTACTTAAAACCCACCGCCTTGCTTCTATGTGAAGTGGGCAGCTGAATAGGAAGATGCATGTGTTTACATATAATGGTTATTTTTTTGTGACATCACAAAATCACTACTCACGTTTTATTTACTTTCTCTATAAATAAACACTTTAAGATGAACTTTTCTTTAAAAGTATTCTGTTTTTTTTTAATGTAGCTCTTGTTTCAGTTCAGCATTTAAACAGTAAATATACTGAAATGTACTGAACGGTATGTGATGTGTTGGTGTTTCAGTAGCTGATGGTATAAGATAGTGTTGCACCGATACTTGCACTAAACACAGTATCGGTATCGGCAGTAGAGAGCACCGATACCATGAAGCTTATTCACTAAATGGCTGCACGTGTTTCTGCATTGTGGCAATTTTAATTTTTTCATAGCTCTGAAGCTTTTTAATGTGCTACTCAACCAGTAAATGTTGTTCTTTTAAGGTTATTATATCTTATTCAGGATAAGACATAAATAAATACAACATATAAAAAGTGGAACACTATAAATATCAGGATTTATAACCATATATCGAGCTTTTAAGTTAGAGTTGGTATCGGTATCGGTACTCTGTATCGGTAGATACCTGAAAAGCTGGTATCGGTATTGGTATCGTTAAGGAAAAAGTGGTATCGGTGCATCCCTAGTATAAGATGCTGATACTAGGCTACTTCAGTAAACAGGATACGCCACTAGATCATAACACACGTTAGAAACGATGATGGTCCGAACCTTTGCCTGAGGAGATCTCCTCTAACTGGACCTTACTGACCTCTAATTACTCACCCCGGTGTTACAGGATCCAGTATATGGGCCCTTTAATGACGAAAGGTTGGTTGAAATGAAGTTTAATGTCAGATTATTAAAGATAGTAAGCACTGGTGGGGTTTATATCCTGATTGGGGTCTTCATTAGAAACTGCAGCTTCAGTAGGCAAAGTAGATCTAAACCAATGCAAATCAAGAATGAATCCATGATCCATGTAGTGCTGGTTCACTCCACCGGGTGGCGTGGTGTTACCTCTCCAAAGCAGGCTGCAGATACAGGACCTGGAATACAGTGGATGAGATTTCTGGGTCCCCGATCAGTTAGAATTACAGGACCACTTTATCATCATCACCAACACTGTTCCTTCAACCCTTCATTCCTTTATCATCATCACCAACACTGTTCCTTCATCCCTTCATTCCTTTATCATCATCACCAACACTGTTCCTTCATCCCTTCATTCCTTTATCATCATCACCAACACTGTTCCTTCATCCCTTCATTCCTTTATCATCATCACCAACACTGTTCCTTCATCCCTTCATTCCTTTATCATCATCATCAACACTGTTCCTTCAACCCTTCATTCCTTTATCATCACCAACACTGTTCCTTCATCCCTTCATTCCTTTATCATCATCACCAACACTGTTCCTTCAACCGTTCATTCCTTTATCATCATCATCAACACTGTTCCTTCATCCCTTCATTCCTTTATCATCATCACCAACACTGTTCCTTCATCCCTTCATTCCTTTATCATCATCACCAACACTGTTCCTTCATTCCTTCATTCCTTTATCATCACCAACACTGTTCCTTCATCCCTTCATTCCTTTATCATCATCACCAACACTGTTCCTTCAACCCTTCATTCCTTTATCATCATCACCAACACTGTTCCTTCAACCCTTCATTCCTTTATCATCATCACCAACACTGTTCCTTCATCCCTTCATTCCTTTATCATCATCACCAACACTGTTCCTTCATCCCTTCATTCCTTTATCATCATCACCAACACTGTTCCTTCATCCCTTCATTCCTTTATCATCACCAACACTGTTCCTTCATCCCTTCATTCCTTTATCATCATCACCAACACTGTTCCTTCATCCCTTTATTCCTTTATTGTCACCAACACTGTTCCTTCATCCCTTCATTCCTTTATCATCACCAACACTGTTCCTTCATCCCTTCATTCCTTTATCATCATCACCAACACTGTTCCTTCATCCCTTCATTCCTTTATCATCATCACCAACACTGTTCCTTCATCCCTTTATTCCTTTATTATCACCAACACTGTTCCTTCATTCCTTCATTCCTTTATCATCATCAACACTTCTCCTTCATCCCTTCATTCCTTTATTATCACCAACACTGTTCCTTCAACCCTTCATTCCTTTATCATCATCACCAACACTGTTCCTTCATCCCTTCATTCCTTTATCATCATCACCAACACTGTTCCTTCATCCCTTCATTCCTTTATCATCATCACCAACACTGTTCCTTCATCCCTTCATTCCTTTATCATCACCAACACTGTTCCTTCAACCGTTCATTCCTTTATCATCATCACCAAGACTGTTCCTCCAACCCTTCATTCCTTTATCATCATCACCAACACTGTTCCTTCATCGCTTCTTTCCTTTATCATCATCACCAACACTGTTCCTTCAACCCTGCATTCCTTTATCATCACCAACACTGTTCCTCCAACCCTTCATTCCTTTATCATCATCACCAACACTGTTCCTTCAACCCTTCATTCCTTTATCATCATCACCAACACTGTTCCTTCAACCCTTCATTCCTTTATCATCATCACCAACACTGTTTCTTCATCCCTTCATTCCTTTATCATCACCAACACTGTTCCTTCATCCCTTCATTCCTTTATCATCATCACCAACACTGTTCCTTCATCCCTTCATTCCTTTATCATCATCACCAACACTGTTCCTTCATCCCTTCATTCCTTTATCATCATCACCAACACTGTTCCCTCATCCCTTCATTCCTTTATCATCATCACCAACACTGTTCCTTAAACCCGTCATTCCTTTATCATCATCACCAACACTGTTCCTTCAACCCTTCATTCCTTTATCATCATCACCAACACTGTTCCTTCAACCCTTCATTCCTTTATCATCATCACCAACACTGTTCCTTCAACCCTTCATTCCTTTATCATCATCACCAATACTGTTCCTTCATTCCTTTATCATCATCACCAAGACTGTTCCTTCAACCGTTCATTCCTTTATCATCATCACCAACACTGTTCCTTCATCCCTTCATTCCTTTATCATCATCACCAACACTGTTCCTTCATCCCTTCATTCCTTTATCATCATCACCAACACTGTTCCTTCATCCCTTCATTCCTTTATCATCATCACCAACACTGTTCCTTCATCCCTTCATTCCTTTATCATCACCAACACTGTTCCTTCAACCGTTCATTCCTTTATCATCATCACCAACACTGTTCCTTCATCCCTTCATTCCTTTATCATCATCACCAACACTGTTCCTTCATCGCTTCTTTCCTTTATCATCATCACCAACACTGTTCCTTCAACCCTGCATTCCTTTATCATCACCAACACTGTTCCTCCAACCCTTCATTCCTTTATCATCATCACCAACACTGTTCCTTCATCCCTTCATTCCTTTATCATCATCACCAACACTGTTCCTTCAACCCTTCATTCCTTTATCATCATCACCAACACTGTTCCTTCAACCCTTCATTCCTTTATCATCATCACCAACACTGTTCCTTCATCCATTCATTCCTTTATCATCATCACCAACACTGTTCCTTCAACCCTTCATTCCTTTATCATCATCACCAACACTGTTCCTTCATCCCTTCATTCCCTTATCATCATCACCAACACTGTTCCTTCATCCTTTCATTCCTTTATCATCATCACCAACACTGTTCCTTCATCCCTTCATTCCTTAATCACCATCACCAACACTGTTCCTTCATTCCTTCATTCCTTTATCATCACCAACACTGTTCCTTCATCCCTTCATTCCTTTATCATCATCACCAACACTGTTCCTTCATCCCTTCATTCCTTTATCATCACCAACACTGTTCCTTCATCCCTTCATTCCTTTATCATCACCAACACTGTTCCTTCATCCCTTCATTCCTTTATCATCACCAACACTGTTCCTTCATCCCTTCATTCCTTTATCATCACCAACACTGTTCCTTCATCCCTTCATTCCTTTATCATCACCAACACTGTTCCTTCATCCCTTCATTCCTTTATCATCACCAACACTGGTTAGTAGTGATATATATTATATGTTATAGAATTTTAAAGTCATATACACGTTTATGGGTTGAAGTGATCCTCTCTTGTGACCGGAAGGTTGCCGGTTCTATTCCATGGACCAACAGAACATGACTCAAGTGCCTTTGAGCAAGACGCCTTACTCTGGGCAAGTGTGTTCACTGTCCCCTAGTGTGTGTGTGTGTGTGTGTTCACTAGAATGTGTATATGTGTGTGTTTCACTGCACGGATGGGTTAAATGCAGAAGCTCAAATCCCTTTGTGTGTATTAGTTCTAAGCTCTAATTCTAAATTCCTGGAAGCCTCACGAAACTGCTCGACCCCAGACATACGACTCGTGGTTTCTGTGTTTTTGGCTCCTCCTGAGCAGCATGTTCTTTGGCCGCCCCCCTCCAACCCCCCACCCCCCCGTCTGTCCACTTCCTCTCGTTAGCGCCACTAAAGCTGTAAATATGTGCCATCCCGCTGAGGGCTTCCCTCCAACACGCGGCCCTCATCAGGGCTTCTCTCATTCAGCCCAACTCAACCAAACCCTCTCCCAGGAGGAGGAGCTTACCGCAGCAGCCTGCGCCGTCAGTCGCTCCAAACGAGCAACGTGATTGGCCGCGGCCAGACCCCAAAAAAATGGAGGAAGAAAACAAATCCAGTCATGAGTGAAAGCAGTCCAGAGCAGCGGCTGGAACGAGGCTAATTATATCCATACAGGCTCGTGCCTTTTCAGCGGGGAGCATGTCGGAAGCTGCTGGGCCGCGAGCGCCCCTGAACTCTGCTCGCCCCGCGCCCGTGCCTCTGAGTGACGCGCCCGCGTGAGTGGGGCAGCGGCGTCTGAGTCACGCTTTGATAGTAAAGCGGTCGGACAGCCCTAGCGATGCGAAAACGAGGGAATTGGTGCAAAGAGTACAGCTGGAGTAGAAGGCAGCGTAATTACGTGACCTCATTCTTTAAAGGGCCCATGCCATTCTTTAAAGGGCCCATGCCATTCTTTAAAGGGCCCATGCCATGAAAAACCTCTCGGTTTTCTTTAGTAAATAAAGAGTCTGTAAACACGTTTCTTCTAAAGTACCAGCCCATATATCGTCACTGTGCAAAGAAAAACACGTTTTTATTATTTTTTTATTCATCATTCAAACACCACAGCCGCCGTTTACATTGTGTGAAATCTTCCAAGATAGCTTGGAAGAATTTCTGGTTCCATTGAAAGTAAAGAAGGTTTTTTGTTCTCTCCTGTAAAGTTGTTGTTTTTGGAGGTGCTTGATTTTCTTTGATTTTCTTTGGATCCCCTGAAACCACAGGACACGACTGAAGTGACCTTTAGCAAGACACCTGAGCCCCAACTGCCCCCCGGTACTGTGGGTAGGGCCCACCGCTCACTGCCCCCTAGTGTGTGTGTGTGTGTGTGTGTGTGTGTGTGTGTGCGTGCGTGTGTGCGTGTGTGTGTGTATATAGGCGGAAGTTTCCCTGACCGCTAGAGTGAGTGTTCACTAGTGTGTGTGTGTGTGTATGTGTGTATGTGTGTATTTCACTGCCCCCTAGTGTGTATGTGTGTGTTCGCTAGTGTGTGTATATGTGTGTATTTCACTGCCCCCTAGTGTGTATGTGTGTGTTTGCTAGTGTGTGTATATGTGTGTATTTCACTGCCCCCTAGTGTGTATGTGTGTGTTCGCTAGTGTGTGTCAAATGTGTATTGCCACTGCTAGTGTTATTTGTTGTAGTGTAGTGTAGTGTGTGTATATTCACTGCCCCCTAGAGTGTGTGTGTGTTTCGCTAGTGTGTGTATATGTGTGTATTTCACTGCCACTAGTGTGTATGTGTGTGGGTTTGCTAGTGTGTGTATATGTTGTGTATTTCACTGCCCCCTAGTGTGGTAAAGTGTGTGTGTTCGCTAGTGTGTCGTATATGTGTGTAATTTTTCACTGCCCCCTAGTGGTATGTGTGTGTTTAGCTAGTGTGTTGTAAATGTGTGTATTCACTGCACCCTAGTGTGTGTGTGTGTATTTATAAATGTTGTTTCACTGCCACCCTAGTGTTGTGTGTGTGTTTACTAGTTTTGTGTGTATATGTGGGATTTTTACTGCCCCTAGTGTTGTGGTTTTTACTAGTGTGTGTGTGTGTAATGTGGGTGTCACCTGCCCCTAGTTATTTGTGTCCACTAGTGTATGTGTGTGTTGAGGTATGCGGGTGTTTCCCTGCCCCTAACCTGTGCACATAGTGGTATGAGGACCTCTCACGGAGTCGTTTTTCACTGCCCCCTAGAGTGTGTGTTTATTAGTGTGTGTGTATATGGGTGTTTTACTGCCCCCTAGTGTTGTGTGTTTACTAGTGTGTGTGTGTGTGTGTATATGTGGGTGTCACACTGCCCCTAGTGTATTTGTGTCCACTAGTGTTTGTGTGTGTGTGTGTGTATGCGGGTGTTTCCCTGCCCCTAGACTGTGCTCACTAGTGTGTATGTGGTATTACACTGCCCCCTAGAGTGTGTGTTTATTAGTGTGTGTGTATATGGGTGTTTTACTGCACCCTAGTGTATTTGTGTCCGCTAGTGTGTGTGTGTGTGTGTATGCGGGTGTTTCCCTGCCCCCTAGACTGTGCTCACTAGTGTGTATGTGGGTATTACACAGCCCCCTAGAGTGTGTGTTTATTAGTGTGTGTTTGTATATGGTCGTTTTACTGCCCCCTAGTGTTTTGTGTTCACTAGTGTGTGTATATGGGTGTTACACTGCCCCCTAGTGTTATGTGTTTACTAGTGTGTGTATGTGGGTGTTCCACTGCCCCCCAGTGTGTGTATTTATTAGTTTGTGTGTGTTACACGGGATAAAGGGAGTGTATACTGCGATGTCCAGAGAAAAACGTATGATTTTTATATTTCTAGATCATTTAAACTTCACAGCTGCTCCTTACATCCAGTGACAGCTTCTTGATGAATGGACCAATAGAAACGCTCCAAAACCACTCCGAGTAAAACCTCACACTCACTTACACTGTCTCTCCTGGAAGGTTACTATTCCAGAGATTAGTAACTTACTCTTCAGCCTACAGCAGTTTAGCTCCACCCATTCAGGCTGGCAGGAGCGTCTCACCCCAGACCTCAAAATTCAGAGCAGCCAATCACGCGGTTAGTCTTAAAGACATCGTAACCAGAGCAGCCTAAAGGATAAAGACTCGTGTAAACATTAGTGATGATTTCTTTTGATTCATAAAAGCAGACGCGTGTATCGGCCTCCTCTCCGCCCGAGGAGTGGTCGCTATGCTGCACGTCCGTCGTGAGGCGCTGGGCTGAGCTGTGGTGCGAGATGATCTTATGTCAGGCCTACAGAATATTTCAGCCTATTTTTAGCGCGATTACTCATCAGCGCCGCGTTCGTGCGTCTCAGAGTCATTTCATTGGCGCGTACGAGCACATTTTCACACGCGAGTGTCAGAAAACACAAAGTGGAGTAAATATGTAGTGCTGCGTTAAAGTCAGGACGCTGTCTGCCCGTCTGTCTTCACACGCACATGAACTTGAGGGACGTCCCATTCTTAATCCATAGGGTTTAATATGATGTGGGCCCAACCTTTGCAGCTATAACAGCTTCAACTCTTCTGTGAAGGCTCTCCACACTCTCCATGAAGTTTGGAGGTCTGTAGTGATTGACTCTGTAGAAAGTTGGTGAGCTCTGTGCACTATGCTCCTCAGCATCCGTAGACCCGCTCTGCGATTGTACCGTGTTCCTACACCACTTGATGTCTGAGCTGGCTGTCGTTCTCACAATCACTTCCACTTGTTCTAACACCACTGACAGTCCACCTGTGGAATATTTAGTAGTGAGGAAACTTCACCACTGGACTTGTTGCACAGGTGGCGTCCTATCACCTATATATATATATATATATTCATTTCTTTAGGATTACCCTGGTTCGGTGGGTTTCTGCAGGTGTAGATGGACCACCGGAGTCGTTGCTCTCCCACTACAGTGCATTTTTTTTACTTTTTTTTTTTTTTTTTGTCGAGTCGCGTCAAAAGGTCATGGCTGGACTGACCAATCAGCTCCCAGAACCTTTATCTCTCGCCTTATTGGCTGCTCGTTCACTTTTGTCTGTTTCTCGGTTTCTACTCCTCCTCTCTCCATCGTCTCTCACGTCTCGTCACTCTCTCTCTCTCTCTCTCCTCACTCCGCACACATCTCCTCTCTACTCTCTCTCACACACTCTCGCACACTCTCTCTCTCACACTCTTTCTCTCTCTCTCTCTGACACTCTCTCATCACTCTTTCTCTCGCTACTCTCGCTCTGCACTCTCTCTCACGCTCTCTCTCTCTCTCTCTCTCACAACACTCTCTCCTCTCACACGCACTCTCTTTCCTCTCTCTCATCTCGTCTTGCACTCATCTCTCTCACCCACTCTTTCACTCTCTCTCTCTCCTCTCTCCCATCACCTCTCTCTCAATCTCTCTCTCTCCTCTCCCACACATACACGACACCCTCCTCCTCACTCAAACTCTCCTCTCTCACTGCACTCTCCTCCCTCACCTCATCTCTCTCTCTCTCTCCTCTCACTGCACCTCTCATCTCGTCTCTCTCTCTCGTCTCACTTCTCTCTCCTGCACTCTCTCACACTCTTCCTCTCTCGTCTCATCTCTCTCCTGCAACCCTCCTCTCTCTCACACGCTTCTCTCTCTCATCCTCGTCTCTTGCAACTCATCTCTCTCACACACTTTCTCTCTCTCTCTCTCTCATCACCCACTCTTCTCTCTCTCATCCTCTCTCGCTCTCCTCTCTCCTCCTACCCTCCCTCTCACTCTCTCCTCTCTGTCTCTAGCTCATTTCTCCTCTCTCTCTCTCCTCTCGTGTTTTCCTCCAGACCTAAATAAACATGCAGGAAAGTCATCTCCATTTATCCCTGCTTCCACACTCCAGGATGCTGCCCCACCTCCGCAGGTTGTGCTTTGCTTGTAAATTTTTATCTTTTTCCTCTCTCTCCTCTCTCATCTCTCTCTCTCTCCCTTCTTTGGAGATTTCTAGTTTTAGAACACAAGCCTTTAACTGACGTAGAGCACCCACGCTGTGAGAGGGACAGAGAGTAAAAGAGAGAGAGAAATGGGTTGGAAGGAGAGAGAGAGAGAGAGAGAGAGAGAGAGAATTGGGTTGGAAGTAGAGAGAGAGAGAGAGAGAGAGAGAGAGAGAGACTGGAGGTAGTGGTAGTGAGTGAGATATTGGGTTGAAGACAGATTGAATGAAGAATAAAGGGATAACTAGATAGATATTGGATAAAAAGAAAGAGGGGGATGTGTAGGGATGAGCAAGAGGGATTTAATGGAAATAAGACACAGAGATGGAGAGACACTGGAAGTAGGAGAGACATTGAGTAAAGGAGGATGAATTGAAGAAAAGTGAGTGAGAGAGAGAGAGAGAGAGAGAGAGACTGGATGAGAGAGTTTGGATGAAAGAGATTGATTTAAGGAAAGTGGGAGAGTGAGATTGGACGAGAGGCTGGGTGAAAGAGAGTTGAAGTGAAAGAGAGATTGGATGAAAGAGATAGATTGAAGGAAAGTAAGAGAGAGAGATTGGACTAGAAAGGTTGAATGAGTGAGGGAGAGATGGATTGAAGAACAGTTAGAGAGAGCGATTGGATGTGAGAGATGGATTAAAGGAAAGAGAAAGAGAGAGATTGATTGAATGAAAGTGAGAGAGAAAGAGATTGGATAAGAGGGAGATGATTAAAGAAAAGTGTGAGAGAGAGAGATTGGATATAAGAGAAAGATGGTTTGAAGGAAAGTGAGAGAGAGATTGGACTAGAGAGGTTGAATGAGAGAGAGATGGGTTGAAGGAAAGAGAGAGAGAGATTGGACTAAATAGGTTGGATAAAAGAGATGGACTGAAGGAAAGTGAGAGAGATTGGATAAAAGATGAATTGAAGAAAAGTGAAGAGAAGTAATTGACAAGAGAGTATTGGATTGAAGAGAGAACAGATGGCTTGGAAGAAAAGTGAGAGAAATAGATTGGATAAGACAGAGAGAAAGAGATTGGATAAGAGAAAGAAAGAGTTGGATTGAAGGAAAGTGAGAGAGAAAGAGATTGGATACCGATAAGAAGAGAGAAGATGGATTGAAGGAAATGTGTGAGAAGAGATCGACAGGAGAAGAGAGAGATGGATTGAAAGACATGCAGAGATGGGAGAATTGATACAGGCAGTGAGAGAGAGAGAGATATTGAAGGAGTATAAAACTGTGGGAGAGAGAGAGAGAGAAAGAGATTGGATAAGAGAGAGAGAGAGAGAGAGAGAGATGGATTGAAGGAAAGTGTGTGAGAGAGAGATTGGATAGGAGAGAGAGAGAGATGGATTGAAGGAAAAGTGGAGAAAGGGGATTGGTAGAGAGAAAGAGGGAGATGGATTGAAGAAATGTGAGACACAGAGATAGGATAGGATGAGAGAGGAGATGGATTGAAGGAAAGTTGCGAGAAAGAGATTGGATAGGATGAGGAGATGGACTGAAGAAAGTGAGTGAATGGAGACTGATACAGGCAGTGATAGAGAGACTGAGAGAGATTGAAGGAAAGTAAAGAGACTGATGGGAGAGATGATGAGGAGAGAAAGAGATTGATATGAAGAGAGAGAGAGAGAGATTTGGATAAGAGAGAGAAAGAAAGAGATTGATGAAAGAGAGAGAGAGAGATGAGGGATGGATTGAAAGCCCAGTGTAGAGAGAGATTGGATAGGAGAAAGAGAAGAGAGAAAGAGATATGGATGAGAGAAAGAGAAAGAGGGTGGATAGAGAGAAAGGGTAGAGAGAAAGAGATTTGGATAAAGAGAGAGAGAGAGAGAGAGAGTGGATTGAAAGAGAGTGTGGCTGAGAGAAGAGTGAGAGAGAAGAGAGAGAGATGGATTGAGAAAGTGAGGCAGAGAGGGAGAATTGATACAAGGCGTGATGAGAGAGAGATATTGAAGAGTGTGAGAGATTGGTTGAGAAGAGAGAGAGAAAGAGATTTGGATAAGAGATAAAAGAGAGAGAGAAGATGGAGAGAAAGAGATTGGAAATAAGAGAGAGAGAGAGAGAGAGAGATGGATTGAAGGAAAGTGTGAGAAAGAGATTGGATAGGAGAGAGAGAAGATGAGATGAAGGAAAGTGGAGAGAAGATAATAGTGGAGAAGAGAGATCTGAAGGAAAGTGAGAGAGATTGGGATAGATAGAGATATGAAAGAAAGTGTGAGAAAGAGATTGGATAGGAGAGAGAGAGATGGATTGAAGGAAAGTGAGGCAGAGATGGGAGAATTGATACAGGCAGTGAGAGAGAGAGAGATATTGAAGGAGTATAAAACTGTGGGAGAGAGAGAGAGATGGAGAGAGATTGGATGAGAAAGAGAAGTGGAGAGGAGAGAAAGAGAAGAGAGAGATGGATGAGAAAGTGTGTGGATAGAGAGAGAGAGAGAAAGAGATTGGATGAAAGTGAGAGAGAGGAGAAAGAGACTGGATGAGAGAGAGAGAGAGAGATAGAGATAAGAGATTGGGAGAGAGAGAGAAAAAGAGATTGGATAACGAGAGAGAGAAGAGAGAGAGAGAAGAAGGAAATGTGGATAAAGAGAGAGAGAGGAGAGAGAAGAGATGGATATGAAGAAATGAGAGAGAGATGGGGAGAGAAAAGGAGTGTGTGATTGAGGAGTGTGAGCGAGTGATTGGGTGAGAGAGAGAAGATTGGATTGAGAGGATGGAAAAAGGATAAAAAACATGAGGAGAGAGATTTGGAGAGGAGAAGAGAGATATGGATTGAAGGAGAAAGTGTAGAAAGAATTGAGATGAAGAGGAGAATGGATTGAAGGAAAGTGTGAGAGAGAGATTGATTGAGAGAGAGAGAGATGGATAGGAGGAGATGAGGCAGAGATGGGATGGATTGATACAGACAGTGAGAGAGCAGATTGAAGGAGTATACTTGGACAGAGCAGGAGAAGAGAGAGATTGTGATGAGGAGAGAGAGAGAACATAGAAGGAGAAATAGAAACTGAGAGAGAAGAGAGAGAGAGAAAGATTGTATAAGAGAAGAGCGAGAGAGAGACAGAGATTGGATGAGAGAGAGAGAGAGAGAGAATTGGATGAAGAGAGAGAGAGAGAGAGAGAGAAAAGAGATTGGATAAGTGAGAAGAGAGCAGAGAGGAGAGATGAGAATTGGATAAGAGAGAGGAGAGAGAGAAGAGAGAGAGAGAGAGAGATGGATTGAAGGAAAGTGAGGCAGAGATGGGAGACTTGATACAGGCAGTGTGTGTGTGTGTGTGTGTGTGAGAGAGAGAGAGAGAGAGATATTGAAGGAGTATAAAACTGTGGGAGAGAGAGAGAGAGCAGCTCACTCGCCCCAGCTCTGCTGTGGCTGTGCCCATGTGATAAACCCCACGCTCTGCCACAGCTTTGTCCTCCCTCTCTCTCTCTCTCTCTGTCTCTCCCTCCCTCCCTCCCTCACTTGTTCTCTCCTCCGCCTCTTCCCTAGTTCCCTCGTTCGCCCCAGCGCTCCTCTCTGTGCTCTCTCGCTGCTCTCCATATCTCCATCTCTCCTGGGGGAAAGAGCCGACCGTCTCCATTCCGATAAGGCTGGACCTCTCTCTCTCTCTCTCTCTCTCTCTCTCTCTCTCTCTCTCTCTCTCTCTCTCTCTCTCTCCCCCTCTCGCGCTCCCGCTCAGCACTCGCGCCGCTCAGCACTCGCAGCATGGCTCCCGTGGGGCCTCACTGTAAACACCTCCGCCGTGACGGACGGCCGTGAGAGGGAGAGCGTAACGGACTGAAAGGCGGCGGAGAGACGGCAAGCGCTCGAGCAGACCCGATTCCTCGGAGGAAGTGAAGCGCGAGGGAGGAGAAGAGGAACGTGGAAAGCGGGAAAAGGAGGAGAGAACCCGTGTTGGAGGGAGAGGAAGAGTGGACAGGAGGAAGGCTCGCTGGATGAAGGAAGCAGTCTGGCTGGCCCAATGGAGTGAGGCTGAATGGAATGAGGGTGGATGGTGCGGGCGGGCAGCAGCAGCAGCAGTGGAGGAGGAGGAGGAGGAGGAGGAGGTGGCGGCGGCGGCACGGGAGGAGGTGCGGGAGGAGGCCGGCGGGGCAGGAGCAGGCAGCGCGGCTCGAGGAGGAGAGCGTCCGGCTCCTCGATGGCCGAGCGCCTCAGCTGCCCCCGCGGAGAGAAAATGTCGCCCAGCTTCAGAAAGCTGGACTGCTTCTCGCCCATGCTGTGCCACTGTAAAGTGGCCTGCACCAACAGCACCATCTCCCTCATGTTCGGATGCAAGGTGGGTGGGAGAGAGACCCCCTGAGCCCTGAGTCGGCTTGGTCGAGTGGTCCGGGAGGGGGCGTTGAGTGTCTGTGTCTGGCTCGGGGTGTCTGTGAGCTGGTCTGAGAGGAAGTCCTGCCTTGAACTTAAAGTTTGTTGATGTGTTAGTGGAAAAACCTCGACTGGGCAGAATTAGATGGATTCAGAAGACAGGCTGGGAGAGTTGATCTCAGCAGTGAGCCGAGCTTAGCTTGTCTAGAAATATACTAATAGAAAAGTAGTTTGAGTTAAAACGAGTGGAGCAGTACGTTGTGATTCAATTACTTTTCCAGATAATCTGATATATACTTTGGAATTTAATTCCATGCAATTTTCATACAATTCACAAACAATATTATCAATTTCACAATGAATGTAAGTGTATCAGATGATTTTAAAGAATATAAATGTTTGTATTAAAGTCTATTTTTGTATAGAGGCTTATTTTACATATAGTTCTATTATCAGTAATTTCTCAGTCCTCTGTCTAAACTCTCCTGTACGACCACCAATCCAAGTTAAGGATGTGGACTAATTGGTTGTTTGGCACACTCTTGCTCAATTGTGATGCACAGCTGAAAAACATTCTACAAATAAGTGAGTATAAAAAGGGAACAACATTTCTAGGTTAGTTTAGTATCTGAAGATCAGCAGTTGACGGCTTGTTGACCGGCTCACAATGACCAGAAAGAAACAACTTTCTTAGAGACCCGTCAGTCCATTGTTGTGTTAAGGAAGAAGATACTCCGATTGAAAACAAGAACATTTCACTGTGATCCCAAACTTTTTAGTTTTAGTATGTGTGATGTATATATTATACATATATATCATATATATATACTATATATATATATATATAAATATATATATACTATATATATAATATATATAATATGGTTGTTATTTACAATTGTGATGATTGGACCAGTAGAAGTGCTCCAAAACAACTTGGTAAAAAATTCTGGTTCCATTGACTTACATTGACAGTAAAGTATGTTTTTGTTCTCTCCTGTAAAGTTGCAATTTTGGACAATTTCATTGGACAGCGACTATCTATCTATCTATCTATCTATCTATCTATATATATATATATATATATATATATATATATGGGTGATTCTTCTTCAATTAGGGGAACTTTTACTTTACTAGGTTATACATTTGTGTTAAAAAAAAACATCAATCATTGCATTACTAAAAAAAGGACACACCAAAATATTTATATTTCCATAAAAACCATATAATATTATGATTTCCATTTTTTTTATAATGATTTAAACATCAATATTTTGCTACTTTGGCCTTGTCCCCAACCCACACCTTAAAACTTTTGTGCCCCAATAAAATGCTAAAAAGTGATTAATTTTTGAAAAAGATCACAATATGAGTTTCATAAAAACTTAAAACTTCATGGCCTAGCTAGCTTTTTTCTTAAAAAAGTGAAAATTGTCATTACCGCAACACGTCATTACCAACACATAACCTGTTGAGATGGTAATGATATTTGTTGATGGTAATGACAGGTTTTTAATTTCACCATCAGTATCTTTTAAATTATTTAGAAATTAAATATAATTCTAACAGTGTGACTGATTAGGACTGATTAGTATCGCTATCAGCAGACTGTGGTATCAGTATCGGACACGGAAAAACTGGTATCGCGCCAGCTCTCATTTTAAATAAAATGGTTTTATGATGCAAAGAAAACCAGCACATTTACATACATTCAGCCTACAGCAGCTTGGCCCCGCCCACTCACATCAGAGTTATAAGCAGTGGACAGTGGAGACAGCCAATCAGAGCAGAGCTTCTAAATCTAGGGTATAAAAAAGGTCATAAACATGAAATGTTTGGGGTTTTTTTGTTATATAAGCACATAGAAATGTAAACATAAAATAAAAATGTAGCTTGTGGGCTCTTTAAAGTAGAACCATTATATATTATATATATATATATATATATATATATATATATATATATATATATATATATATATATATATATATATATACACACATACACACACACATACACACACATACACACACACACACACACACACACACACACACACACACACACACACACATATTACTTTAGTGGGGACTTAAACCCCAGCCTACAGCAGGGAGGCCAGCAGTGTAACCCACCACACCATACCAACCAATATATACATTACTTGTGCAGAATGTTGTTTGTTTGTTTGTTTGTTTGTATTCAGCTCCTCTTCACGCTGGGTACCTATTCGCTACCTCTGCTTACATTTTTCTCAGAAATGTAATGTTAGCATTTCTCTGTTTGTCTGGCTGCTGTGATCCGCTGAGGCTCTCGGTGGTCTCAGTATTAGTGTAGTGAACGTGAAATGCTGACTGGTGGGCTGCGATGTGCTGAAGGACTGGACTGTGTGCTGGTGTGTGTGCGTTTATGGTTTGTGTGTTTTATAATCAAACAGGCTGTATTTTATTAACATACGTGAATGACATCGCTTCTGATTGGCTGCGTGCGTAAGTGGGTGGGGCTGAAACACTGTATGCTGAATAAATGGATGTATGTAAATGATTTGAAGGTTTAGCACCCTGTCCCTTATATATGGATGTAATGGGGGTTCAGGGAGAGACCCCCACCCTCCAGCCCGAGTTGGTTTTGTTAGTTTGTTTGTTACTGATTCAGTGTTACGTTTGTGTGCTCTGCTGTACTGAGTAGCGTGAAGTTGTTCAGTGGACTCTGCCCCCCGGGGGTTGTTTTGGTGTGAGCATGCGTGAAGCTATAGAGGTTTGTTTGTTTGTTTGTTTGTTGTTTGTACTGCCATCACAGCACACGTCGTTAATGAAACCACTGTTAATGAAACATAATGTAGTTAATTAAACTACTGACTTGTTAGAACTGATGACTAGAGATGGCACTGATCCAGTTCTATATCAGTAATAGGTCACTTGACTGATATTGGACGGATGGGGCCGGTCCAGATTCCGGTCCGCAGCTTTAGCTGGACCGTGAACTCGCTGTAGCGTAACGTGATGTAACCTGCAACATCATCTTCAACCGTGTGAGTGAATAACGTTAGCGGTGGGCTCGACTAGCATGTTGTTTGTTGTGTAATGTGTGTCCAGCCAGCACGCCGAGGGGTGACTGCACAGTTGGGTCATTCAATACAACTTATTTAATCCAGAACCTGCACCAGGAGTTCATGCTGGCCACTGGTTGACCAATCACATCCCAGAAATGTGTGTGTGTGTGTATTTATTTATTTATTTATGGGTTGATATTGAAATATCGGGATATTATGTTTCGAGAGTATCGATACATAGATTCCTGGCAGAAAGTGAATCATTGTGTGTTGTGTTTAAACCTCTGACCACTAGTTGGCAGTGTTGTAATCCATTTTCAGCTCCACTCCAACATTAACAAGCAGCACAAGGGCGCAATACTATTGTAAGTATTGATAAACCTGTTCATATAGTGGTGTGTTTTAATAGTAGGATTTGAAAAATCGCAATATATCACTTTGCTTGCAGTATCACAATACATTGAATCGTGACCACTGTATCACGATACATATTGTATTGCCAGATATTATTATTATTATTGTTGTTGTTGTTGTTGTTGTTGTTGTTCTAGAATCTACAGACGTTCAGGTTCAGCTATGTTATGGCTAGGAGGCTTTTATTGTTTGTCTGATTTCTTAAACATTGTCCGTTACTGAATGTTTTCTTGAAGCAGATGCAGCTGAGCTCTCGTTCAAATTCCATTTTCATTTCTTTCCAGTCGGAAATTCCAGCACAGAATGTTTTCGGAGCAGTTCATGTTGGACATCAAACAGTGAAGGCAGCACAGATTTGACAGCAGCAGTAACAGCAGCTGCTCGCTGGCAGTCAGTCCCTCCAGTATAGACACATACTGAGTATTTCCAGATACTGAGTATAGACACATACTGAGTATTTCCAGATACTGAGTATAGACAGATACTGAGTATAGACAGATACTGAGTATTTACAGATACTGAGTATAGACAGATACTGAGTATAGACAGATACTGAGTATTTACAGATGCTGAGTATTTCCAGACACTGAGTATAGACAGAAGCTGAGTATTTACAGATACTGAGTATAGACAGATACTGAGTATAGACACATACTGAGTATTTACAGATACTGAGTATAGACACATACTGAGTATTTACAGATACTGAGTATAGACAGATACTGAGTATTTACAGATACTGAGTATAGACAGATACAGAGTATAGACAGATGCTGAGTATAGACAGATACTGAGTATAGACAGATACTGAGTATAGACAGATACTGAGTATAGACAGATACTGAGTATTTACAGATACTGAGTATAGACAGATACTGAGTATAGACAGATACTGAGTATATACAGATGCTGAGTATAGACAGATACTGAGTATTTCCAGATACTGAGTATAGACAGAAGCTGAGTATTTCCAGATACTGAGTATAGACAGACACTGAGTATTTACAGATACTGAGTATAGACACATACTGAGTATTTACAGATACTGAGTATAGACACATACTGAGTATTTACAGATACTGAGTATAGACACATACTGAGTATTTACAGATACTGAGTATAGACAGATACTGAGTATTTACAGATACTGAGTATAGACAGATACAGAGTATAGACAGATGCTGAGTATAGACAGATGCTGAGTATAGACAGATACTGAGTATAGACAGATACTGAGTATAGACAGATACTGAGTATTTACAGATGCTGAGTATTTACAGATACTGAGTATAGACAGATACTGAGTATAGACAGATACTGAGTATAGACAGATACAGAGTATATACAGATGCTGAGTATTTACAGATACTGAGTATAGACAGATGCTGAGTATTTACAGGTACTGAGTATAGACAGATACTGAGTATATACAGATGCTGAGTATAGACAGATACTGGGTATATACAGATGCTGAGTATATACAGATGCTGAGTATATACAGATGCTGAGTATATACAGATGCTGAGTATATACAGAAGCTGAGTATAGACAGATACTTAGTATATACAGATGCTGAGTATATACAGATACTGAGTATATACAGATGCTGAGTATATACAGATGCTGAGTATAGAAAGATACTGAGTATATACAGATGCTGAGTATATACAGATGCTGAGTATAAGACAGATACTGAGTATAGACAGATACTGAGTATAAGACAGATACTGAGTATAAGACAGATACTGAGTATTTACAGATACTGAGGATAGACAGATACTGAGTATTTACAGATACTGAGTATAAGACAGATACTGAGTATTTACAGATACTGAGTATAGACAGATACTGAGGATAGACAGATACTGAGTATAGACAGATACTGAGTATAGACAGATACTGAGGATTGACAGATACTGAGTATAGACAGATACTGAGTATAAGACAGATACTGAGTATAGACAGATACTGAGTATAGACAGATACTGAGGATTGACAGATACTGAGTATAGACAGATACTGAGGATTGACAGATACTGAGTATAGACAGATACTGAGGATTGACAGATACTGAGTATAGACAGATACTGAGTATAAGACAGATACTGAGTATAGACAGATACTGAGGATAGACAGATACTGAGTATAGACAGATACTGAGTATAAGACAGATACTGAGTATAGACAGATACTGAGGATAGACAGATACTGAGTATAGACAGATACTGAGTATAGACAGATACTGAGGATTGACAGATACTGAGTATAGACAGATACTGAGGATTGACAGATACTGAGTATAGACAGATACTGAGTATAAGACAGATACTGAGTATAGACAGATACTGAGTATAAGATAGATACTGAGTATAGACAGATACTGAGTATAGACAGATACTGAGTATAGACAGATACTGAGGATTGACAGATACTGAGTATAGACAGATACTGAGTATAAGACAGATACTGAGTATTTACAGATACTGAGGATTGACAGATACTGAGGATTGACAGATACTGAGCATAGACAGATACTGAGCATAGACAGATACTGAGTATAGACAGATACTGAGTATAGACAGATACTGAGCATAGACAGATACTGAGTATAGACAGATACTGAGTATAGACAGATACTGAGTATAGACAGATACTGAGTATAGACAGATACTGAGTATAGACAGATACTGAGGATTGACAGATACTGAGTATAGACAGATACTGAGTATAGACAGATACTGAGGATTGACAGATACTGAGTATAGACAGATACTGAGTATTTACAGATACTGAGGATTGACAGATACTGAGCATAGACAGATACTGAGTATAGACAGATACTGAGTATAGACAGATACTGAGTATAGACAGATACTGAGTATAGACAGAAACTGGGTATAGACAGAAGCTGAGTATAGACAGATACTGAGGGATTGTGGGCCTCGTTTGAGTTCTCTGCTCTTTAATCAATCATAGACTTAGTATGACTGTAGTTAACTCTTTCCTCTCCGTGTTAATCCCTGTCTCTGCCTGGCTCGGGCTCTGTGGGATTGGTTGTATTTGCTGGGAGCGGCTGTAATGAGAGTGTGTCACAGTGACGCGTCAGCTCAGGCATCGCTGGAGAAGAGCCGGAATTATCTGTTGTTCGTGCCGTTCAGTCATTCGCTCCTGGAGCGGCAAACGATGTTGCATTATGGCTGGGATGCAGCTCGGAAGCGAAAGGGTGGGCGCTTAGTGGTCAGGTGGTCTTTAGAGTGACGTATGCTGGGATATTAATATTGCTTTTCAGATTTAGTGATGTTTTTAATGATTCTCTAAATCCACAGTTTGGTTCAGAACTCGAGTTATGGTTCGGTTTATAATTTATTTATTTATTTATTTATTCTGAAATAAAAATCTGGATTTTATTGAACCATCAACAATTTGGTGGAACCCTAAAGATCATTGTACATTTACTTCTTATACATTAACATAGGACCAGTGTTGATGGTCTACCAAGTCTTCCAGGTGGTTGTTAGGAGTCCCATTTTTCCTGTAAATGATTTTAACCTCCAGTTTTAGAGCCTCGCTGTAGCTGTTTAGATTAGAAATGAAATAAAAAGCAAACGTTTGAGGCACTTGAGGTCCTTATTAATATATAACTCAGCATATTACTCAGCAAAACATTTTATTTTTTAATTATTTAAACAGTATTAATAGAGAAAGTAGTGCTTTTACCTGTCCGTGTGTTTATTTAACCCTTTCCAAGCTTCTCCTTGTGGAAAAAGCCCAGTATTATTATCAGTTCTCATCTAATACCTGCTTTGACTGCTCAGTACTTCATTAAGCTAAATCAAGATTACTGCTGAAGGAACTGAATACATTCATACAATGTCTGGGGCGTCCAGGAGAAATCTGGAACTACACGTTGTTCTTCAAACTGGATCAAGATCTGATCTACTTCTCTCACAATAAGATATTCATGTTACTTTGTATTGTATGTATGATTATTTACATCTGTTCTAATCAGATCTGCTGTTCTTACTGGTGAACATGCACTTATTGATCAGATAAAGGCTTTTAAACTATCAGCTCAGGTGCCTCAGACATCTTTGCAGTAGAGTAAGTGAAGGTTTGGTGTATCAGTATTGGATTTGTGGCCTCGTGGAGTTCCTCATGGTGTGTATGAAGATTTATGTTCCAGCTTAATGCAATATTCAGATACATTAATTAATGATCAGCTGAACAGACGACTTTCCCGTTAATCCACAGGATTGATCCCACATTAGATTGAGTCCCAGCTCCTACACGAGGCCCCCGCTGGCCCTTCGTCTGATTAGTGTCTGTGCCTACCGTACGTTATCCTCTTGATTCCTAGAATGCACAAGGCCATTGGATTACATCTCATCCGCTCTGCCGTGGATTGACTTTCAATTAGTATTTTTGATTAATCTGTAATTGCGGAGAGCCTAAGAACGGCAGCACTGTGTCAGGATACCAGTCTCAGCTGTTCCTACCACTAGAGAGTTAATCCCGGGGTGTTGCAAAGCGAGCGGGAAGTCTCAGTGCCTCGAGTCTACATATGTGAGTCAGTGGATTTCTTGCAAATCGTTGCTGTTCAAAGTAAATTTGTCCTTCATATAGTGATAATTAGGGCTGCACCTAACGATGAATTTCTTAATCGATTAACGATTCTTTTTTTTTTTTGATTAGACGATTAATCTAACAACTAATTTTTAGTGTGTTATGAATGTAAGCGTGTGTGTGCATATATACATATATGTATGTGTGTATATGTATATGTATGAATATGTATGTATATATATATATATATATATATATATGTATGTGTGGGTATATATATATATATAGTGAGAGTGATTTATAGATAAAAATAAGCCAATGAGATTCTCTTCGTGCAGCTAGTGTGGACCAACCAACTCTATCATAGAGTCTGCAGTGGTGAGTACTGTAAGGGTCTCCAGTTCTAAATCTCAGAGCAGAGTGATAGATTGAATCTAGCGCTTCGAGGGCACTGGCGGACAAATGTACTATAGAACATTACACAACTGTATTTCAAATAAATTAAACACACACACACACACACACACACACACACACACACACACACACACACATATATATATATATATATGGGGCAGTATTAGTATGAACAGTATTCACACACAGACACTGTGTTAAGCAGGCTGTTGCTGGCTCTTTAAGTTCGGTGGTGAGGAAAGGACTCGTAGCGGTGAGTCGACTCTCTGTCGGCTCTAATGAGGAGTTGGTTTAGTGATTCTGTTCTCAGTAGAAAATAAAGTTTCCTACTCTTTTGGTTATAAAGTCAACTTTGCCTCAGCGTTCTCACTCGAACTCCTACAATATACATATTTATCTTTATCCATTACGAAATTGATGTGTCGCTAAGGTGGCCGTGCCTGAATTTATCCGGAGCGCCTGGATTTAAGTTGTGGGGCATTTAACACAGAAACGCTATCAGCTCAAACATTTAATGGCTGGAACTCTAGTTCAGCCACCTGATTGGTTTGAGGCAGCGCTATTCTGATTCTCATTGGCTGTTCGTGTTGTCTCTCAAAACATGGACGGAACCTAATTCTATCAACTTTCTATCAACTACGTCTTACAGTTCTAACGTTATTTTGCGATAATTATCGTTATCGTTTTATCACCCAGCCCTTATATATATATATATATGTGTGTGTGTGTGTGTGTGTGTGTGTGTGTGTGTGTGTGTGTGTATGTGTAATTTGTTATCACAAAAACACAAGGGGCTGTTGAATTGAAGACCCTGCGCTGTGGGGGGAACGCATGGCCATTCTAGGCTTCATGTATTAAAGGGTATCTATAAATAGTTAAAGACTAAGAGTCTACGCTCTGACTCGACTTTTAGAGCCACAATTGAAACGTAGCCTACACGCCTCACACACAAGAACTCGGACAGTTTGTGGACTATATATGTTACAGAGAGTCGTTTGAGAAGCAGCTACGTGTGTTTAAAGCTCCCGCGGTATCTAGAACAGTCTTAGGTTCTACACTGGACGATTAAGAAACGGTTAGCAATGCGACTGTTCAAGTGACTCTACTGAAAGAAACATGATACACGTGTTAATAATCTATAAATAATCTATAAGATCAGATAAACAGGTAAACAGGTGCTGTCCTGCTGCTGTGTTGATGACGCTGCCTGAGTGGGACACATGAAGAGTGCTGTACCCCTGTACTTACCATAGTCTTAGTAAAGACCCTCAGGTGCTTTGTGTTTGTGTTATATCTCTGATTTTTGGTATGTGTATATATAGAGCTGAGCTCATCTCCCATTGGTTAGGCCTACAAGCTATAGTCTAGCCAGGTTTGGTCTCACTGACCACATAGGGGCACTTTGTAGTTCTAGACTTACAGACTGTAGTTCATCTGATTCTCTGTATACTTTATTACTCTGTTCTTTAATGCTCAGGACCCCCACAGGACCACCACAGAGCAGCTACTATTAGGGAGGTGGATCATTCTCAGCACTGCAGTGACCCTGACATGGTGGTGGTGGTGTGTTAGTGTATGTTGTGCTGCTGCTGGAGTCTTTAAACACCTCAGTGTCACTGCTGGACTGAGAATCGTCCACCAACCAAAACTATCTAGACAGCAGTGTCCTGTGGGCGGCGTCCTGTGTCCACTGATGATGAAGAACTAGAGGAACACAAGCTGTGCAGCAGCAGATGAGCTACTGTCTCTGACTTTACATCTACAAGGTGGACCAGCAAGTAGTTGGAGTGTCTAATAGAGTGGACAGTGAGAGGATCCAGTGTTTAAACGCTCCAGCAGCAGCACTGCTGTGTCTGATCCACTCACACCAGCGCAACACATATTAACATATTTACCACCACCATGTCAGTGTCACTGCAGTGCCGAGAATGACCCACCTCCTACATTATACGTGTCTACACTTGAGTACTAGATGGTAAACGTTATCTGTCTGTTGGGAATTTAACTGGTTTACCAGTAGACCTTCCTTCAGCCTACTGTACCTCATAGCTTCCGTAGCTGCTGGTGCTAAAGACCTTTTTTTTATTTTTTTAATGCGCATGGAATTATTTTTACTTGCAAATGTGAGTGCAGTGCTTAGATTGGAGCTCTGCTCGTTCAGCACTGATGGCGGTTCTGGCAGAGCCTCGCTGTTAATCTGGACATTACTAGGCATCCCCATGTGACTGGACTCCGGCGGCTGGCTGCCGGGCGTTTTGAATTCGGCCCAGCCGAATTCTTTTAACTGCTTGATTATTTTAATCAGACTTTGATGGATACGAACATAAGGCCGCGTGGTGTTGTGACCCAGCTGTGGGACCCCTGTGTGACAACAGCGTCTACCAATAGAGCTGCAGTCTGCTGTGTAGAGAGTGGAGTAAACCAGTGCAGCACCGTACGACTGGTCAAAGAATAGAAATAAGTGTAGATGGACCAATAACCTTTCATCGTGATTGGCCGATAGCTGATACCGTTCGAGGGCGGGGCTATATGCCACAGCAGGGCTACATGTAGTTATTAGCGCAAGCAAGTCATGAAACATGGTTGAACCATAGTTATCTAGAACTATAAACTCAATCACTCTGGCTGTGGTTCTTTAGCTCTCTGGCTGTTTCTGCTGCTGTTCTGTTAGTACCGGTCAGATCTGGTCTGTAGGTGTTCTGGGTTATTAGTTTGTGTTAGCTGTGTGTTCTAGCTCTGCTGTTTACTGATACTCACTGTGTTCAGCTGTGTGGTGTCTCTGAAGTGCTGCATCAGATTAATAGTGTTAAATGTCTTTGTCTTGGTTCCACGAGAGACATTGATTTTACAGTTGTTACAGAACGCCCACATGCCGTGAACAGCATAATCTGTTCTCGTGAGGCCGCTGCTTTAGTTAGTCTGTGGAAAATGAAAGGGTATGCTTTTCCACCTAGTGGTTCAGATAGGAATTGCAGGGAGCTGACCAGTGTGGGTTTCACGGAGGGCTCCTCTTCCTGGATGAAACGCTAGCTGGAAATACAGAAATTAGGCTCATTGGTTTAATGCCATCGATCGGCTCTTGGGATCGGCTAAATTGGAGAAATGTTGGCTGATCACCGATCAAATTTTTTGATTAAAAATCAGCCGATCAATCCTTCCATCTCTAGAAATAAGCATGAAAATAAGTCATCACCTATAATTCTTACTGTACTTATGATAAATATTCTGGTTCCATTGACTCACACTGAAAGTCAAGACCACTTTTGACCTCTCCTGTAAAGTTGACAATTTCCAGATGCTTGTGTTTCTTTGGACGGCGACCATATAAGTAGTGTAATGAATGATGTGCAGTATTGTAATAAAAACTCCCTTGGAAAGGAAAAAAAAGGTCCTTACTGCCATGTAAGGACGCTGTTTGTTTTGACTGTTCCCCTACTTACACCCTAGACACTTGAGACTTGGACTCAGACTAGTACCCTCGAGCCTTGGACTCAGACTAGTACCCTAGAGCCTTGGACTCAGACTAGTACCCTAGAGCCTTGGACTCAGACTAGTACTCCAGAGCCTTGAACTCAGACTAGTACTCCAGAGCCTTGAACTCAGACTAGTACTCCAGAGCCTTGGACTCAGACTAGTACCCTAGAGCCTTGGACTCAGACTAGTACTCTAGAGCCTTGGACTCAGACTAGTACCCTAGAGCCTTGGACTCAGACTAGTACCCTAGAGCCTTGGACTCAGACTAGTACCCTAGAGCCTTGGACTCAGACTAGTACTCCAGAGCCTTGAACTCAGACTAGTACTCCAGAGCCTTGGACTCAGACTAGTACCCTAGAGCCTTGGACTCAGACTAGTACTCTAGAGCCTTGAACTCAGACTAGTACTCCAGAGCCTTTGACTCAGACTAGTACCCTAGAGCCTTGGACTCAGACTAGTACCCTAGAGCCTTGGACTCAGACTAGGACCCTAGAGCCTTGGACTCAGACTAGTACCCTAGAGCCTTGAACTCAGACTAGTACCCTAGAGCCTTGAACTCAGACTAGTACCCTAGAGACTTGGACTCAGACTAGTACTCTAGAGCCTTGGACTCAGGCTAGTACCCTAGAGCCTTGAACTCAGACTAGTACTCCAGAGCCTTGAACTCAGACTAGTACTCTAGAGCCTTGGACTCAGAGTAGTACTCTAAAGCCTTGGACTCAGACTAGTACCCTAGAGCCTTGAACTCAGACTAGTACCCTCGAGCCTTGGATTCCGACTAGTACCCTAGAGACTTGGACTCAGACTAGTACTCTAGAGCCTTGGACTCAGACTAGTACTCTAGAGCCTTGGACTCAGACTAGTACCCTAGAGCCTTGGACTCAGACTAGTACCCTAGAGCCTTGGACTCAGACTAGTACTCCAGAGCCTTGAACTCAGACTAGTACTCTAGAGCCTTGGACTCAGACTAGAACCCTAGAGCCTTGGACTCAGACTAGTACTCTAGAGCCTTGGACTCAGACTAGTACCCTAGAGCCTTGGACTCAGACTAGGACCCTAGAGCCTTGGATTCCGACTAGTACCCTAGAGCCTTGGACTCAGACTAGTACTCTAGAGCCTTGGACTCAGACTAGTACCCTAGAGCCTTGGACTCAGACTAGTACCCTAGAGCCTTGGACTCAGACTAGTACTCCAGAGCCTTGAACTCAGACTAGTACTCCAGAGCCTTGGACTCAGACTAGTACCCTAGAGCTTTGGACTCAGACTAGTACTCTAGAGCCTTGGACTCAGACTAGTACCCTAGAGCCTTGGATTCCGACTAGTACCCTAGAGACTTGGACTCAGACTAGTACTCTAGAGCCTTGGACTCAGACTAGAACCCCAGAGCCTTGGACTACGACTAGTACCCCGGAGCCTTGGACTCAGACTAGTACTCCAGAGCCTTGAACTCAGACTAGTACTCTAGAGCCTTGGACTCAGACTAGAACCCCAGAGCCTTGGACTACGACTAGTACCCTGGAGCCTTGGACTCAGACTAGTACTCCAGAGCCTTGAACTCAGACTAGTACTCTAGAGCCTTGGACTCAGACTAGTACTCTAGAGCCTTGGACTCAGACTAGTACCCTAGAGCCTTGGACTCAGACTAGTACTCTAGAGCCTTGGACTCAGACTAGTACCCTAGAGCCTTGGACTCAGACTAGTACTCTAGAGCCTTGGACTCAGACTAGTACTCTAGAGCCTTGGACTCAGACTAGTACCCTAGAGACTTGGACTCAGACTAGTACCCTAGAGACTTGGACTCAGACTAGTACTCTAGAGCCTTGGACTCAGACTAGAACCCCAGAGCCTTGGACTACGACTAGTACCCCGGGGCCTTGGACTCAGACTAGTACTCCAGAGCCTTGAACTCAGACCAGTACTCTAGAGCCTTGGATTCCGACTAGTACCCTAGAGACTTGGACTCAGACTAGTACTCTAGAGCCTTGGACTCAGACTAGTACTCCAGAGCCTTGAACTCAGACTAGTACTCTAGAGCCTTGGACTCAGACTAGTACTCTAGAGCCTTGGACTCAGACTAGTACCCTAGAGCCTTGGACTCAGAGTAGTACTCTAGAGCCTTGGACTCAGACTAGTACCCTAGAGCCTTGGACTCAGACTAGTACTCCAGAGCCTTGAACTCAGACTAGTACTCTAGAGCCTTGGACTCAGACTAGAACCCCAGAGCCTTGGACTACGACTAGTACCCTGGAGCCTTGGACTCAGACTAGTACTCCAGAGCCTTGAACTCAGACTAGTACTCTAGAGCCTTGGACTCAGACTAGTACTCTAGAGCCTTGAACTCAGACTAGTACTCTAGAGCCTTGGACTCAGACTAGTACTCTAGAGCCTTGGACTCAGACTAGTACCCTAGAGCCTTGGACTCAGAGTAGTACTCTAGAGCCTTGGACTCAGACTAGTACCCTAGAGCCTTGGACTCAGACTAGTACTCCAGAGCCTTGAACTCAGACTAGTACTCTAGAGCCTTGGACTCAGACTAGAACCCCAGAGCCTTGGACTACGACTAGTACCCTGGAGCCTTGGACTCAGACTAGTACTCCAGAGCCTTGAACTCAGACTAGTACTCTAGAGCCTTGGACTCAGACTAGTACTCTAGAGCCTTGGACTCAGACTAGTACCCTAGAGCCTTGGACTCAGACTAGTACTCTAGAGCCTTGGACTCAGACTAGTACCCTAGAGACTTGGACTCAGACTAGTACCCTAGAGACTTGGACTCAGACTAGTACCCTAGAGCCTTGGACTCAGAGTAGTACTCTAGAGCCTTGGACTCAGGCTAGTACCCTAGAGCCTTGAACTCAGACTAGTACTCCAGAGCCTTGAACTCAGACTAGTACTCTAGAGCCTTGGACTCAGAGTAGTACTCTAAAGCCTTGGACTCAGACTAGTACCCTAGAGCCTTGGATTCCGACTAGTACCCTAGAGACTTGGACTCAGACTAGTACTCTAGAGCCTTGGATTCCGACTAGTACCCTAGAGACTTGGACTCAGACTAGTACTCTAGAGCCTTGGACTCAGACTAGTACCCTAGAGCCTTGGACTCAGACTAGTACTCTAGAGCCTTGGACTCAGACTAGTACCCTAGAGCCTTGAACTCAGACTAGTACCCTAGAGCCTTGAACTCAGACTAGTACCCTAGAGACTTGGACTCAGACTAGTACTCTAGAGCCTTGGACTCAGACTAGTACCCTAGAGACTTGGACTCAGACTAGTACTCTAGAGCCTTGGACTCAGACTAGTACCCTAGAGCCTTGAACTCAGACTAGTACTCTAGAGCCTTGAACTCAGACTAGTACTCCAGAGCCTTGGACTCAGACTAGTACCCTAGAGCCTTGAACTCAGACTAGTACTCTAGAGCCTTGAACTCAGACTAGTACTCCAGAGCCTTGGACTCAGACTAGTACTCTAGAGCCTTGGACTCAGACTAGTACCCTAGAGACTTGGACTCAGACTAGTACCCTAGAGCCTTGGACTCAGACTAGTACTCTAGAGCCTTGGACTCAGACTAGTACCCTAGAGCCTTGGACTACGACTAGTACCCTGGAGCCTTGGACTCAGACTAGTACTCCAGAGCCTTGGACTCAGACTAGTACTCTAGAGCCTTGGACTCAGACTAGTACCCTAGAGACTTGGACTCAGACTAGTACCCTAGAGCCTTGGACTCAGAGTAGTACTCTAGAGCCTTGGACTCAGACTAGTACTCTAGAGCCTTGGATTCCGACTAGTACCCTAGAGACTTGGACTCAGACTAGTACTCTAGAGCCTTGGACTCAGACTAGTACCCTAGAGCCTTGGACTCAGACTAGTACTCTAGAGCCTTGGACTCAGACTAGTACCCTAGAGCCTTGAACTCAGACTAGTACCCTAGAGCCTTGAACTCAGACTAGTACTCCAGAGCCTTGAACTCAGACTAGTACCCTAGAGCCTTGAACTCAGACTAGTACCCTAGAGCCTTGGACTCAGACTAGTACTCTAGAGCCTTGGACTCAGACTAGTACTCTAGAGCCTTGAACTCAGACTAGTACCCTAGAGCCTTGAACTCAGACTAGTACTCCAGAGCCTTGAACTCAGACTAGTACCCTAGAGCCTTGAACTCAGACTAGTACTCCAGAGCCTTGAACTCAGACTAGGACCCTAGAGCCTTGGACTCAGGCTAGTACTCTAGAGCCTTGGACTCAGACTAGTACCCTAGAGCCTTGGACTCAGACTAGTACCCTAGAGCCTTGGACTCAGACTAGAACCCCAGAGCCTTGGACTACGACTAGTACCCTGGAGCCTTGGACTCAGACTAGTACTCCAGAGCCTTGAACTCAGACTAGTACTCTAGAGCCTTGGACTCAGACTAGTACTCTAGAGCCTTGGACTCAGACTAGTACCCTAGAGCCTTGGACTCAGACTAGTACTCTAGAGCCTTGAACTCAGACTAGTACCCTAGAGCCTTGAACTCAGACTAGTACTCTAGAGCCTTGGACTCAGGCTAGTACTCTAGAGCCTTGGACTCAGACTAGTACTCCAGAGCCTTGAACTCAGACTAGTACCCTAGAGCCTTGAACTCAGACTAGTACCCTAGAGCCTTGAACTCAGACTAGGACCCTAGAGCCTTGGACTCAGGCTAGTACTCTAGAGCCTTGAACTCAGACTAGGACCCTAGAGCCTTGGACTCAGGCTAGTACTCTAGAGCCTTGAACTCAGACTAGTACCCTAGAGCCTTGGACTCAGACTAGTACTCTAGAGCCTTGGACTCAGACTAGTACCCTAGAGCCTTGAACTCAGACTAGTACTCCAGAGCCTTGAACTCAGACTAGGACCCTAGAGCCTTGGACTCAGGCTAGTACTCTAGAGCCTTGAACTCAGACTAGTACTCCAGAGCCTTGAACTCAGACTAGGACCCTAGAGCCTTGGACTCAGGCTAGTACTCTAGAGCCTTGAACTCAGACTAGTACTCCAGAGCCTTGAACTCAGACTAGGACCCTAGAGCCTTGAACTCAGACTAATACTCCAGAGCCTTGAACTCAGACTAGTACCCTAGAGCCTTGGACTTGCACACCAGAGACTTGAGACTAGAAGTCTCTTATTCCAGTACGGCTTTCATAGTAAAGCATTAGGAGATCATGATCACGGAGCCACCCGCTTGTCCACCAGTTGCCTAATTAGCTGCAACTGCTTCACGTTGGCCCCTGGAAGCCGACGTGGGCTCTAATTAGACAAATGACGGTAATGCCGGTGTTTGTTTCTGATTCAACCGAAGGCAGCGCGTTCACATGACAGTGATGTACGAGGGCGCCCGTGCAGCGCTCCAGACGGCTCCTCTGGTTAATACTCATTTCTCAGTCGATTGTCCTTCCTCTCGGGACACGCTGGCTGGATGCACAGGCTCTATTTTTAGCCGATTCAGGAGGCGGGAGTTAGCTACGGAGCCCCCCCCCCCGTCCCCCGTCCCCCCCCCCGTCTTTGGCATGATAATGCATTGTTTTAACAACAGCGAAGGCACCGCAGGCCTCCGTACAGTCGTGAGCTGTCAGCGGGTTGGCGCGTCACCACGTTAACACGGCCAAGCTAGCTGCTTCTCACTACAGCACCATCCTCTCTCTCTCTCTCTCTCTCTCTCTCTCTCTCTCTCTCTCTCTCTCTCTCTCACCTCGGCTTCCCTCTCCGGTAACAGTGCCGAGCAGCAGTAGAACAGGACTTTTAACGTAACGTTAAGAGACAGTAAAAATGGACCAATCAGTGTTTTTGAGGCCGATTCCGATCACCAATCACCTTTCAGCACGATCGGCTGATAGCCGATACTAATTGAGGGCGGGGCTACATGCCACAGCAGGGCTACATGTAATTATTAGCACAAACAAGTCATGAAACATGGTCTAAACTGGTTTATTACCATTTTTAACGAGCTCATATAAAACAGCATAATATTTTTAACTAAATTAACAGTAAATAAACAAAGCACATCAAACACATATCTCCAATACTACGATCATTAAACTTAGACCCTTAATTTAAAACTAAAAAAGCTAATTAAATAAATACAGTAAAAACTGCAGTCATTAAACGCAGACTCTGTTATTTTAAACTAAATCTGTAATCATTAAATGTAGAATATTGAATTGTTGCTGCTGTTCTGTTCGTACTGGTCAGATCTGGTCTGTAGGTGTTCTGGGTTATTAGTTTAGTGCTAGCTGTGCGTGCGTATCAGATTATTAGTGTTAAATGTCTTTGTCTTGGTTCCCCAACGAGACAGATTTTAAATACGTCCTGGACGAGTGTGTGTCACATACGTATTTCCACCTAGTGGTTCAGATAGGAATTGCAGGGAGCTGGCCGGAGTGGGTTCAATGAAACGCTATCTGGAAATACAGAAATTAGGCTCGTTTGTTTAATGCCATTGATTGGCTCTTGGGATCGGCTAAATTGGAGAAATATCGGCCGATCACATATTTGGATTAAAAATCAGCCGATACTGATACATAGCCGATCGATCCTTCCATCTCTACTTTTTATTTTTAAAAAACTGTACTTTTTACTCATTACATTTTAAAAAAACAGACTCGTTACTTTAGTTTCTACCATCTTTTATCTCCTTATTCATGTATTTTTTAATCAGGCAATTCTATTCAGGGTCCCAGTGAAGCGCAAATCATAAACCTACTGGACGTGAAGGAGGGGGCTGTGATTGGCTACTTTGACAGCTTTCAGGCCTCAGCAGTGAGTACTCGGAAAAGAAAACAAACAAACAAACAAGACTCCTCTCAGCGAATGAGATGCCTATTGTGTCTCCCAAAGAAGCCAGAGCTCAAATAGCCTGTTAAAGAAATTTGAGTTTCTCAAGAGAATTATTTTTAAAGAAATACTTTTACTTTTATACTTTAAGTACATTCAGAGCATGTACTTTTATACTTGTGTAAAAAAAATGTGGTCATACTTCAACTTTTACTTGAGTATATATTTTACTAGATTACTAGTACTTTTATTTAATTAGAGAACTTGTACTTCTGCCACCTCCGGTTAAATGTCTTTGGTTCTTCCACGAGACTTTACAAAATTTACAAAATTTAAAATTTTTTAAATGTTCTAGATGAGTCTGAGTCACATACGGTAAACAGTGCCAGACGGACGACCTGCTTTCTATCAGCACATGCGGTGAACGACGTAAACTGTTCTCGCGCGGCCGCTGCTTTAGTCGGTCTGTGGAAAATGAAAGGGTTAGGGTTAATGTTCTTCCACCTAGTGGTTCAGATAGGAATTGCAGGGAGCTGGCCGAAGGGGGTTTCACGGATGCCACCTCGTCCTGGATGAAGCGCTAGCTGGAAATACAGAAATTAGGCTCATTTGTCTAACGCCATCAATCAGCTCTCAGGATCGTCTAAATTGGAGACATATCGGCCGATCACTGATCACGTATTTTGATTAGAAATCGTCCGATACCAAAACATAGCCGATCAATCCGTCCACCTCTAAGAGACAGTGACTGTTGTTGCTCTGTTTTGTTTTTTTAACGTAAGGTATCATAATGAGATTGCTTGTATGTCTGACTCGTTTGTTTCATGTGGAAACCAGTTCTATGAAGATGGTATCAGGCTTGTCCTGAAGGACCTCAGGAAGCTTCAACTGAAGCAGGCGAGCTAAAACTAGCCGCTGTGACTGCAAGCCTAAGCTCTGTAGCTACTAATGAAGCCGCAAGCTGAAAGTATGATGAACCGCAGCCCGTTTGCACCACATGCTGTTGAACGGCTTATGTGGATGAACAGATTTAGGAAGGAAAGGTCATGGCCCTACTGACCCCTGACTCCTAGCTTGGTCATGTCCATGCTGGTGGTCCAGTTAACGGACAAGTGCAAGTTACTGAACAGTGGGAACGGGTGGGGTTATGTCTTACTTGTGTGTGGTGAGGTCCTTCAGACCGATGGACTCTGGAGCTGGTTCAAGATTTTAGTAGTGTTTTCAATGTACAGTGTCTGCTGCTGATAACGAGACTAAAGTAAAAAATAATCAGACTCTGTTCCAACTCGACTTAAAACTCTATTATTACTCTTAGTAGACCATCCCGAGACTTGATCCTCTATTCCAACTCCTACCCAGATTCTCAGACTTGCACTCCAAAGGCTCTGTACTCGGACTGGCTCCATGACTCAAACACCAGAAACTTGGGAATCAGTTTCATTTCAAACCCCAGAGACTCGAGACTGGATTCCAACTTGGTCCCCAGGCTCTCGATCTTGCACCCCAGACACCCAAGACATCAACTTGCACTCTATAGACTTGGACACCAGGGACCAGAGACTCAATTCTGACTCACATCCCAGACTCTGGGGCTTGCACCCCTAACACTCTAATCCTAGACACACCTAGACACTCTTAATCAGACTGGCACTCTGGACACTTGGACTTAAACCCTAGACGCTCAAGACTCGTACCCTAGAGCCTTGGACTTGAACACTAGAGACTTGAGATTAGATTGTGACTCGCATCCCAGAGAATGACTTGCGTTCCAAAGACTCAAACTTACAGATCAGACACACAGACTTGCGTCCCAAAGACTCAAACTTACAGATCAGACACTCAGACTTGCGTCCCAGAAAGTCAAACATCCAGATCAGACACCCAGACTTGTGTCCCAGAGAGTCAAACTTGCAGATCGTACATTCAGACTTGTGTCTCAGAGAGTCGAACTTGCAGATCAGACACTTAGACTTGGACCCCAGAGAGTCAAACTTCCAGTTCGTACATTCAGACTTGCATCCCAGAGAGTCAAACTTGCAGATCGGACACTCAGACTTGCATCCCAGAGAGTCAAACTTCCAGATCGTACATTCAGACTTGCATCCCAGAGAGTCAAACTTGCAGATCGGACACTCAGACTTGCGTCCCAGAGAGTCAAACTTCCAGATTGTACATTCAGACTTGCATCCCAGAGTCAAACTTGCAGATCGGACACTCAGACTTGTGTCCCAGAGAGTCAAACTTGCAGATCAGACACTCAGACTTGCGTCCCAAAGAGTCAAACTTGCAGATCGGACACTCAGACTTGCACCCCAGAGACTCAGATTTTCAGATCAGGCACTCAGACTTGCATTCCAGAGAGTCAGACTTGCATCCCAGAGAGTCAAACTTCCAGTTCGTACATTCAGACTTGCATCCCAGAGAGTCAAACTTGCAGATCGGACACTCAGACTTGCGTCCCAGAGAGTCAAACTTCCAGTTCGTACATTCAGACTTGCATCCCAGAGAGTCAAACTTGCAGATCGGACACTCAGACTTTAATTATATATCAAAGAGGACAGCATACTGTAACTCTGCTGTCCTCTCGACCGTGATTGGCTTACAGCCGTGTAGGGACGCTGCTCATGTCTCGACTGTTCCCTCGTCACGGCGTACCAGCCGAGCATGCTGGACGGTGTATTACTGCGGAGACCCTGTAGAGCCTGGGCTGCTTTTGAATTAGACCTTGAGTTTCTTTTATGGTTTGATTGATTTTGCCGGCCAGGCTGGCTGTTCGTATCTGCTAGTGAAAGAGCCGAGGGATCGTTAGCGTATGGCACCGGTTCCTGTTACATTGACAAAGCGGCTTTGGGCCCTCTTGCTGGTGGGATACTCTCAGGAGGTCAGTTTGGGGTGCGAGGCAGAGAGGTTTTTACTGAATCACTTCCAACTCTTAATGGCGCAGGAGCAGGTGGTGTCCCATTAATTTAATTCAGCTTTAATTCTCTCTCTTGGCCCACATGATTTCCAGGTTTAATGTCCACGTGACTTTACTGAGCACTCTGCTTTCACATCAGACGCTGAAGTTTGACTATTTTGAGAGGATCCGGTCAGTTTAACCACTCAGACAGAGTGCTGTCTTCACGTTTTCATGTTTTTAATACTTTTATCTTTTAGCTCAGGTTATTTAAGGCGTAGTGTTTTGTTTGTTACAGTATGAAAGGGTTTGTGTGTGTAGATATATAAATATAGATGCTGTAGCAAACAAATCACTTGGGGACGTTATTATATTTAAAAAGCTACAGTAAGTAGAGCTTCTACATACATCAGTGTGTTTATTTAACCCTTTCCAAGCTTCTCCTTCTATAAACAACCCAGTATTATTATCAGTTCTCATCTAATACCTGCTTTCACTGCTCAGTACTTCATTAAGCTAAATCAAGACACTCAGACTTCCGTCCCAGAGAGTCAAACTTGCAGATTGGACACTCAGACTTGCGTCCCAGTGAGTCAAACCTGCAGATCAGACACTCAGACTTGCATCCCAGAGAGTCAAACCTGCAGATCAAACACTCAGACTTGCATCCCAGAGAGTCAAATTTCCAGATCTGACACTCAGACTTGCGTCCCAAATAGTCAAATTTCCAGATCACAAACTCAGACTTGCGTCCCAAATAGTCAAATTTCCAGATCAAACACTCAGACTTGCATCGCAAAGAGTCAAACTTGCAGATCAGACACACAGACTTGTGTCCCAGTGAGTCAAACCTGCAGATCAGAAACTCAGACTTGCGTCCCAGAGTCAAACTTGCAGATCAGACACTCAGACTTGCATCCCAGAGAGTCAAACTTACAGATCAGACACTCAGACTTGTGTCCCAGTGAGTCAAACCTGCAGATCAGACAGTCAGACTCTCGTCCCAGAGAGTAAAACTTGCAGATCGGACACTCAGACTTGCATCCCAGAGAGTCAAATTTCCAGATCAGACACTTAGACTTGCGTCCCAAATAGTCAAACTTACAGATCAGACACTCAGACTTGTGTCCCAGTGAGTCAAACCTGCAGATCAGAAACTCAGACTTGCGTCCCAGAGTCAAACTTGCAGATCAGACACTCAGACTTGCATCCCAAAGAGTCAAACTTGCAGATCAGACACTCAGACTTGCATCCCAAAGAGTCAAACTTGCAGATCAGACACTTAGACTTGCGTCCCAGAGAGTCAAACCTGCAGATCAAACACTCACACTTGCGTCCCAGTGAGTCAAACTTGCAGATCAGACACTCAAACTTGCGTCCTGGAAAGTCAAACTTCCAGTTCGTACATTCAGACTTGCATCCCAGAGGGTCAAATTTCCAGATCAGACACTTAGACTTGCGTCCCAGAGTCAAACTTGCAGATCAGACACTCAGACTTGCATCCCAAAGAGTCAAACTTGCAGATCAGACACTCAGACTTGCGTCCCAGAGAGTCAAATTTCCAGATCAGACACTTAGACTTGCGTCCCAAATAGTCAAACTTACAGATCAGACACTCAGACTTGCGTCCCAGTGAGTCAAACCTGCAGATCAGACACTCAGACTTGCGTCCCAGAGTCAAACTTGCAGATCAGACACTCAGACTTGCATCGCAAAGAGTCAAACTTGCAGATCAGACACTCATACTTGCATCCCAAAGAGTCAAATTTGCAGATTGGACACTCAGACTTGCATCTCAAAGAGTCAAACTTGCAGATCAGACACTCAGACTTGCATCCCAGAGAGTCAAATTTCCAGATCAGACACTTAGACTTGCATCCCAAATAGTCAAACTTACAGATCAGACACTCAGACTTGTGTCCCAGTGAGTCAAACCTGCAGATCAGAAAGTCAGACTTGCGTCCCAGAGTCAAACTTGCAGATCAGACACTCAGATTTGCATCCCAAAGAGTCAAACTTGCAGATCAGACACTCATACTTGCATCCCAAAGAGTCAAACTTGCAGATCGGACACTCAGACTTGCATCCCAAAGAGTCAAACTTGCAGATCGGAAACTCAGACTTGCGTCCCAAATAGTCAAATTTCCAGATCAAACACTCAGACTTGCATCCCAAAGAGTCA
>CM038723.1:33886800-33919300 GCA_021613375.1 Megaleporinus macrocephalus
ACTTCATTAAGCTAAATCAAGATTACTGCTGAAGGAACTGAACACATTATTCATACAATGTCTGGGGCGTCCAGGAGAAATCTGGAACTACACTTTGTTCTTCAAACTGGATCAAGATCTGATCTACTTCTCTCACAATAACATATTCATGTTACTTTGTATTGTATGTATGATTATCTACATCTGTTCTAATCAGATCTGCTGTTCTTACTGGTGAACATACACTTATTGATCAGATAAAGGGCTTTAAACAAGACTTTTGCACACTTGTATGTAAATTAGCTCCACTCTTATTGGCTCTCATTTATTTCTTCTCATTCCAAAGTCGGCCTGGACAAAACCACTGCTTATAACTTGAGCCTGAACGGGCGTGGCTTAAGTGCTGAATAGGCGGATATATGGAATTGCATTGTAGTGATATAAAAACAGGGAATTTAATTGTAAGGTTTGAAACGTTAACAGTATTTACACGCTAGTTTTTAATATCTTTATTTAAATGATTGATAGATAAATCATACTTTCTTTTTTTTCTGGTCCCAGATGGCAGCTGTGGACGTCTCCGTCAGTGCGGTTAGTTATCACAAATGAATATGCAGGTCTAGCGTTTAGGAGCTCATGAATATTTGCTGTGCGTCTACCTGCCTACGTGATTCGCTGTGCATAATTCGCTGTCAGTAACGTGGAAAGCGGAGCGCAGCGCAGGCTTAAAATGAGCTTGTCGACGCTTCCTCCTGATCCAGCCGGCCGTGAGAAGGCTGCGCAGCATCTCTTGGTCGAAGATTACCATAAATTTAGGGATTACGCTGTACGTCTCCTTTCTCGTGCCTTTGGGTTTTGGGTTTGTTCAGATTCTACTGTATATGTTTCCACCTGCAGCATCAACAACAGGCGCTAGGCGCATAGTCCACTATGGGGGTCACCAAGTTTTTTTTTTTTTTTTTTTCAGGTCCAGTACCGATCCTGATTATTTGTAATTAATGACATTGTTAACCGATATTTGGGCTGTTTACCAAATTAACAGTGTAAAAATATACAGGAGTACAACTCATTACTCATAATAGTATACAAATATAGTGGTTTGAGCTTTAGACAGTATATACTGCAAAAATGTAAACTTTTTATAACTATTCCAAAAATATTTATTAATATATTTATTTAAAATATTGTAATAAATATAAAAAATATTAAAATATTTTGTAGGAAACATGGAGCCAAAAAAGTGCTGCAAAACTTCAAAAACAAACAAAATAAATTATTTACTATACTGATATATATATATATATATATATATATATATATATATATATATATATATATATATATATATATATATATATATATATATACATATATATACACATGCACAAGGACATAAACAAGTGTAGATACGGACTACCAACTATAGCAAATGTATTACCATAAGTCTGCTATACAAACTCTACAAACTATATATATATATATAGTCATTTTTGTCTGCTTCTATTTTTCCACATCATTTGATCACAACAGATGTTGTTTATACTGTGTAAACAATTCAACCAATAGAAATGCTCGAAAATAGCTTGGAAAAAATTCTGGTTCCATTGACTTACATTGAAAGTTAAGCCAGTTTATTACAGGCTTCTCCTGTAAAGTTGCCATATATATATATATATATATGAGTCATGATGTTGAGACATTCCGATTCTGATCATCTCGGCTCCAGTTACTGGTCAAGGTGATAGTTGGTCAAACCCTACTCTAAACAGTTTTGAGCCATGAGCATCTGTGTAGGCTTCTGAAGCACTTCTGAAAGGGTCCAGTTTTGGTGTTATAACGGTTAGGTATGGGCAAAGTAGCCAAAAACCTTATCATATATATTTCCCAGATCATCAGTGTTGATATTTGATGTCTTAGGTGTGTAAGAATGTGTCGATATTACATAATATTAGGTTTTCATATTAAGGTGTTGGACTGAGGGGTGTCAATCAATGATGCCTATTAGAATAATAACTTAATCCAACACTAAAATATCAAATATATAATATATATATAAAACTGGAACACTGAAAATAGCTACTTGGCTAAATCTCCCATCAGTCCAACTGCTTTGTTGTTCCTTAGTGAGTAAAACACACACATCGCCATCTAGTGTTGTACCTAAGTAGCAGCTGTGTTAAGGTTTCTTCTTTGTGCTCCCTCTGCAGAAATACCGGCACCATGACGAGGACACGTCGCCGCAGGAGCAAAGCTCCCCTCAGCTCACGGACGAGGCCCCTGGCCCGGAGCTGGTCCAGGTGGCTGAGAAGAACATCTCCCAGATCGAGAACGTCCATGGCTACGTGGCCCACGCCCACATCTCCCCGATGAAGGTAAGGGGTTGTGTGTTCTGGGCTTCTTCTAACCTGCCGATAGCTGACCTGTTTGCCTGTTCCAGCATTACGTCTTAAGGCCTGTTCACACCGAGTACCATTTACCCGGCCCACCGAAAAAAAAAAAAATAGATGGACCTTTGCACCTAATCCGCTGCGTTGAAGAAGAAAGAGGAAGAAGAAATGTATCCCGTAAGATGCAGTGATGATGATGATGACTGTGTTCATGACACGCTGGGTCCACACGGCTTCTGCTCAATGCTCTTCTCATTAGCCTTCCAAAGTCCAGGCTGTAGCCGAGGTAGGACAGGTCATTGGTAGGGCGGTCCTATGAACAAGGCCGTAGGAGCGGGTTTGACATTGGGTGGGTCACATTTACTAATATGAATCAAAGCCCACCCTATCCTCGAAGTCTGCTATACAAACTATATATATATATATATATATATAGTCATATAGTCATTTTTGTCTGCTTCTATTTTTCCACATCATTTGATCACAACAGAGGTTCTTCATACTGTGTAAACAATTTAACCAATAGAAATGCTCGAAAATAGATTAGAAAAAATTCTGGTTCCATTGACTTACATTGAAAGTTAAGCCAGTTTATTACAGGCTTCTCCTGTAAAGTTGGAGACATTCCGATTCTGATCATCTCAGCTCCAGTTACTGGTCAGGGTGATAATTGGTCAAACCCTACTCTACACAGTTTTGAGCCATGAGCATCTGTGTAGGCTTCTGAAGTACTTCTGAAAGGGTCCAGTTTTGGTGTTATAACGGTTAGGATAGGTCATTGGTAAGACGGTCCATAGGAGCGGGTTTGACATGGGTGGGTCACATTTACTAATATGAATCAAAGCCCACCCTGTCCTCTAAATATTACCTATAATCCGACTCCACTGTAGGTAGTAAATAGCAAATAATAAACAAAATATAACATTATCTGTACGTCTGTTTATTATTAGATAAATCCAATTAAAGACAAGATACTCCACACTACATGGTACTGCTTTCAGAAATTTTTTAAACTATACATGCAATGTCTGGATTATATACATATATAACCAAAACAATTATTATCTTTGGTGACATGATGCTGAAATGAAATGATAATAAATGTATATTAAGTTTTCCTGACTAGACAAGACTAACATTAATGTTAGACAGTAAGGCTGTGTCCCAAACAGCGCCCTCTGGAACATTACACACTGCACCACTGACAGCACTTCTTTATTTATTTATTCATTTATTTATTTTATTTATATATTTTATTTTTTGTATATTTAGTGTAGTAGTAGTCTGGCCAGAGAGTAATGTAACTTTACGTTTCAGAGCTTTCTGACTGAAGTTAATATAAACATTATCTAACCCAAACCCTCCTAGTCTGTTACCATAACAACAAATTATACTAAAGCTGTTTATTACAGTATATATGGTCATCGTTGCTATACATTGCTCTCATCACTGAGCTCACGTTTAAAGCTGGCGATAGCTACCTACGCTCCAGCAAGTCGAGAGCTTTCTGAACAGGCATCTCAACACAAGCCATAACAAACTGAAAGACCACCTAACAACCAGAGCCCGTTGGTAACAACAAACACAGCACGTGAATAGCGAACACTGCCAAATTAAGTTTAAAAATTAAGATTTTTAAACAGTTTCTGTTTTTCTGTGGTTTCATTTTTGGGTGGGACAAATCTACCTGTTTCTGATATAGGGTGGGACACGTCCCCCCCATCTCCCCCGGTTCCTACGCCAATGCTTATGAAGACTCCTATGAAGAGGCTCAAAACATTCTTTACTTTCTGTCTACGTTAACATAGAGGTTTTATCCCAGGTGATTTTGGAGCATTTCTATTGGCCCGTTCATTATAAAACTTGTATAGGACAGGATGTATATAGAGGATAGCCTCCAAATCACTCCAGGCTGTATATATAGGTCCTTCACTTGGCAACAACTTTCTGTGGCGTAGCGGCCGAGAGATGCAGCTACCTCAGCCTGAACTTTGGAAGGTAGCTTCTGTAATGTACTCCAGCTCAGGGGTGCTCAGGAGCTTCTGGAGATCTTCCACCCTGCAGAGTCCAGCTCCAGCCTTGCTCTAACACACTTGATCCAGATAATGGAGGTCTGCTGGAGAGCCAGGTGTGTTGAACCTGACCTCTTCAGGGTGGCTGATCTCCAGGACTATGGTTGGACACACTGTTTTAGGGGTGGCCCACCATACTTGCTTGTAGTCTAAGCTTTTATGCCAGAAGAGTTCTACTGCCAGCTTGATGCACATTAGTTTGGGCTGCAGCTTCGATAGCGGCGCTCCGATTGGTCAGCCTGTTTTTAACGCATTAACAGCCCATCGGTTTCGGCGACGAGCTCCGAAGGACGAACGCATTAACGTACGCAGAACTTGACGTCCATGGGAATTGGACTCGGTGTGAATGGGCCTTTATTCGTTCACCTCATTATCCAAATGTTGCCATGCCGTCCGGTTCCATTGAACACGCACTCATACAGAATGCTTTAGCGGCTCCCTTGCTGCGCATCAGTGGAAAGATAACAGGCCCAGTGCCAGTTTCTTATTGTCACCCCTCTCCCTCCCCTCCGAACCCACCCACCCACCCCTCCCACCCCATACAGATACACTACAGTCAGATGAACTGAATAACCCTGACGAAAACGTGCTGCGTAGCCTGAGCGGGAGAATCATTCGGCAGGGCAGATGATTTCGCTGCCGGGGTCTCTCGATTCCCAACCCAGCTCAAAATATAGGGCACGTTTCTCCCCTCACGGGCACAGCATGATTTTTTATTATTAATAGCACACAGCGGCTAATAACACGCTCGCAGAGCCCGCGGGCTGATTTCTGATCCATTGCATAGAGAATGTACCACTTAGGACATAAGAGGCTGCAGAGATGGCATGTCTTTAGATACTTGGCTTTGCTTAACTTGGACTGCTTCTTTAGAGTTATGCACAGTAGGCTGGGCACGGTGTAGCGCTTGAGCAGTCTTTAGAAGTGAACTCATAGCTTCAAATCATAACAGCCATCTCAAAGCCCACGTTTTGTCTGTGCTGATGTCCAGCTTTATGGAGGTGTCAGAAAGCACGTAGGCAGGTCTTCGGTTGAAGCTAGAAGCTCCATTGGCTTGTAGCTCTAGTGCAAAATCAGACAGGCCTAAGCAAGTCTGGCTTGGAATGGCTGGTCAAGCTTTAGCTGAGTCGAGTGCCGCGGTTATTATATAGTCACCTGATCACGTTTTTTCTGATTTGTGGCCCAACTTTTCAAGCTGGAAGCGCTGGTGTTAACCAGAGTTGCTAAAAAAGTTCATCGTTTTTACCCATTACCGAAAATTCTAGTAGACCCCCCAAAAACCCTATGTAAATTCTAGTAGACCCTCCAAAAACCCTATGTAAATTCTAGTAGACCCCCCAAAAACCCTATGTAAATTCTAGTAGACCCTCCAAAAACCCTATGTAAATTCTAGAGGACGCCCCAAAAACCCTATGTTAATTCTAGTAGACCCCCCAAAAACCCTATGTTAATTCTAGTAGACCCCCCAAAAAACATATGTAAATTCTAGAAGACGCCCCAAAAACCCTATGTTAATTCTACTTGACCCCCCGAAAAACCCTATGTAAATTCTAGTTGACCCCCCAAAAACCCTATGTAAATTCTAGTAGACCCCACAAAAACCCTATGTAAATTCTAGTAGACCCCCCAAAAACCCTATGTAAATTCTAGAAGACCCCCCAAAAACCCTATGTAAATTCTAGAGGACGCCCCAAAAACCCTATGTTAATTCTAGTAGACCCCCCTAAAAAACATATGTAAATTCTAGAAGACGCCCCAAAAACCCTGTTAATTCTAGTTGACCCCCCAAAAACCCTATGTAAATTCTAGAAGACGCCCCAAAAACCCTATGTAAATTCTAGTTGACCCCCCGAAAAACCCTATGTAAATTCTAGTAGACCCCCCAAAAACCCTATGTAAATTCTAGAAGACGCCCCAAAAACCCTATGTAAATTCTAGAAGACGCCCCAAAAACCCTATGTTAATTCTAGTAGACCCCCCAAAAACCCTATGTAAATTCTAGAGGACGCCCCAAAAAACATATGTAAATTCTAGGAGACCCCCAAAAATAAAACTATAAATATAACACATTTATTTTCTACCAGCCAGGATTCCTAGGTTTCCATCCTAAACGTGTTTATTTGGAACTATCTGCCACTTGTTTGTGCACACAGAGGAATTCGAACTTGACATTTGACCCATCTGTGCAGTGAACCACCAACACACACATACACTAGGGGGCACTCCTATTCACAGTACCAATCAAACGTTTGAGATACACTACCAGCCAAACGTTTTATAACACTACCAGCCAAACGTTTTAGTACACTACCAGCCAAACGTTTTATATCACTACCAGTCAAACGTTTTAGATACACTACCAGCCAAACGTTTTAGATACACTACCAGCCAAACGTTTTAGTACACTACCAGCCAAACGTTTTATATCACTACCAGTCAAACGTTTTAGATACACTACCAGCCAAACGTTTTAGATACACTACCAGCCAAACGTTTCATAACACTACCAGCCAAACGTTTTATATCACTACCAGTCAAACGTTTTAGATACACTACCAGCCAAACGTTTTAGATACACTACCAGCCAAACGTTTCATAACACTACCAGTCAAACGTTTTATATCACTACCAGTCAAACGTTTTAGTACACTACCAGCCAAACGTTCTAGATACACTACCAGCCAAACGTTTCATAACACTACCAGCCAAACGTTTTATATCACTACCAGTCAAACGTTTTAGTACACTACCAGTCAAACGTTTTAGTACACTACCAGCCAAACGTTTTAGTACACTACCAGCCAAACGTTTTAGATACACTACCAGTCAAACGTTTTATATCACTACCAGCCAAACGTTTTAGTACACTACCAGCCAAACGTTTTATATCACTACCAGTCAAACGTTTTAGTACACTACCAGCCAAACGTTTTATATCACTACCAGTCAAACGTTTTAGTACACTACCAGCCAAACGTTTTAGATACACTACCAGTCAAACGTTTTATATCACTACCAGCCAAACGTTTTAGTACACTACCAGCCAAACGTTTTATATCACTACCAGTCAAACGTTTTAGTACACTACCAGCCAAACGTTTTAGATACACTACCAGCCAAACGTTTTAGTACACTACCAGCCAAACGTTTTAGATACACTACCAGCCAAACGTTTTAGATACACTACCAGCCAAACGTTTTATATCACTACCAGTCAAACGTTTTAGTACACTACCAGCCAAACGTTTTAGTACACTACCAGCCAAACGTTTTAGATACACTACCAGCCAAACGTTTTAGATACACTACCAGTCAAACGTTTTAGTACACTACCAGCCAAACGTTTTAGATACACTACCAGTCAAACGTTTTATATCACTACCAGCCAAACGTTTTAGTACACTACCAGCCAAACGTTTTATATCACTACCAGTCAAACGTTTTAGTACACTACCAGCCAAACGTTTTAGATACACTACCAGCCAAACGTTTTAGTACACTACCAGCCAAACGTTTTAGTACACTACCAGTCAAACGTTTTATATCACTACCAGCCAAACGTTTTATATCACTACCAGTCAAACGTTTTAGATACACTACCAGCCAAACGTTTTAGATACACTACCAGTCAAACGTTTTAGTACACTACCAGTCAAACGTTTTATATCACTACCAGTCAAACGTTTTATATCACTACCAGTCAAACGTTTTATATCACTACCAGTCAAACGTTTTAGATACACTACCAGTCAAACGTTTTAGTACACTACCAGTCAAACGTTTTAGTACACTACCAGTCAAACGTTTTAGATACACTACCAGTCAAACGTTTTAGATACACTACCAGTCAAACGTTTTAGATACACTACCAGTTAAACGTTTTAGATACACTACCAGTCAAACGTTTTAGATACACTACCAGTTAAACGTTTTAGATACACTACCAGTCAAACGTTTTAGATACACTACCAGACAGTTTTAGATACACTACCAGACAGTTTTAGAACTGTTTTAAAACGTTTGACTGGTAGTGTACTAAAACTGTTGACTTGCAGTGCTCTAAACATTTTGACTACCAACACTACCAATCAATGTGTATATATATATATATATATACTAAATAGTTGAAATTTTATAACATAAAGGAATGTACACAGGATATACAGGAGAAACACCTCAATACTGTTTCAGACCAAAGCTGTCAGGAAAAGTTCACCACTTCAGCTCAACTCGGCTCTGACCATGTCACTGCATATCTTCCCTTCCTGTATCTGTGGTTTGAAATTGAAAGCTCTTGGGGAATTTTGTAATTGAATTGAATGACATTTCATAATCCTGATGCAGCAGCAGCAGTAATTTGTTTAGTGGAATCACTGCAGCTAGTTTGTTCGTTCCAGACCTTAATAGTCACATACAGTGGACAAAAAAAAAAACAAAAAAACGTCCCTTGTTAGTGGACAGTATTTACAGCGGTCCTAAAAGCATTTAGATGTTTGTGTTATGTATTAGATTTGAAATATCAAACCAAGTGACATTAATTTTCTACCAGCCTGTTTGTGCACACAGAGGAATTCGACCTTGGCATTTGACCCATCTGTGCAGTGAACCACTAACATACACATACACTAGGGGGCACCCCTATTCACAGTGCCCTTGGAGCAGTAGGGTGTTAGGTGTCTTTTGCTAAAGGGCATTTCAGTTGTGTGTCCAGTCAGTTCAGGGTATCGAACTGGTGACCACAAGGCTGGTTCTCTAACCTCCAGCCCACGACTGCCCCCTTCGGCTCATGATCCTGTGAATAAACCCAAGCTCACCCACCCAAGTGTGAGGAAAAACAAGCCCCCGATTTTTCAGCCTCAGTCTTCGTTTCCTGTGATGTCCGAATACTTTTGGGGGCCTGTGTGTATGTATGTGGCAGTTAATCGTCATCTAAAATGTCACGATCCTGGCAGCCCCAGTGATATCATTAGTAATGGCTTCCAGTGAAAGTGACCTAGAGCTTGCAACCCCCTCGTGCCCCCCGCTTCGACATTAACGGCTTATTTAAATGTTTGCGTGAAATCGCTGAGCCGTTTAGCTCAAGGTGAACTACAGTCACGCTTCAATCTGCTAACTGAAAGGCAGAGTGATCGTCTCTGTGTCCGGAGAAGACGTGTGTGTGGCTGGAACGTTTACGAGCCCTCCGCTGCTCTTCTCTGCTCTCAGATTTATGACCCCTCCGCGCTCCCTCCGAACAACAGCACTCATACGCGCACTACGGGCGCCTATGGGTCCACGCCTGCGCCTCTCGTAACTCGCAGGTCCCTCGACTCCCTCCTCCCCGATGAACTCATCCCTCTGTTCCCACCACTCTCTCTCCTCTCTCTCTCTCTCGTCTCTGCCTCCCATCCATCACGCACTCGCCATGAGATCATCCACCGGAAGGTCACGCCTCACGTCGGAGCTAGGGCTGCAGTGGATGATTATTTCTGTAATTGACTGTGATTCAATTGTCTGACCAAGCTGAGGCATCAGAACCTTCCACACTTTCCATTCGTTTTGTCTCGTCATTTCAGTGGATATCTCTTCCTTACGGAGCGACAACACAAGCCAGCGTGCCCCCCCTATGCTTCCTGTAGTGTATTGAAGTCTGTCAGCACAAGGGTACCAGACTTGTCAAGTCCAGTGGTCATTGCTGTGTCAACTAGTCAAGGCCAGCGCTTGCAATACAGCAATGATTTCAGCCGTCCAGTCATAATAGTTGGGGTGTTTTTAAACCATCCAGTCGCGCCAAAGGACCCTTACTTGCCTAGTTGGCCGTTTCAGCCCAATTTGGCTCTAACTGCGTTGCCTGAATCTAGACTTACTGTAGTGTATTGCAGTCTGTCAGCATGAGGGTACCCAGACTTGTCAAGTCCAGTGGTCAACTAGTCCAGGCCAGCGCTTTCAATACAGCAGTGATTTCAGTGGGTGTATTTCAGCCGTCCAGTCATAATAGTTGGGGTGTTGTTCAACCATCCAGTCGCGGTTAAGGTTAGGGTTTAAGGCAAAGCACTCAAATGGTTAAAAAGCAGGAATTTCCGTTTTTCCAAAGGACCCTTACTTGCCTAGTTGGGCATTTCGGCTCAATTTGGCTCTAACTGCGTTGCCACAATCGAGACTTCCTGTATTGTATTGCTGTCTGTCAGCACAAGGGTACTCAGACTTGTCAAGTCCAGTGGTCATTGTTGTGTCAACTAGTCGAAGCCAGCGCTTGCAATACAGCAGTGATTTCAGCCGTCCAGTCATAATAGTTGGGGTGTTGTTCAACCATCCAGTCGCGGTTAAGGTTAGGGTTTAAGGCAAAGCACTCAAGTGGTTGAAAAGCAGGAATTTCCGTTTTGCCAAAGGACCCTTACTTGCCTAGTTGGGCATTTCGGCTCAATTTGGCTCTAACTGCGTTGCCACAATCTAGACTTCCTGTAGTGTATTGCAGTCTGTCAGCATGAGGGTACACAGACTTGTCAAGTCCAGTGGTCATTGCTGTGTCAACTAGCGGCTTGCAGTGGGTGTTTTTCAACCATCAAGTTGGTTAAGGTTAGGGTTTAAGGAAAAGCAGGAATTTCCGTTTTGCCAAAGGATCCTTATTCGCCTAGTTTGACATTGTGGCTCAATTTGGCTCTAACTGCGTTGCCACAATCTAGACTTTCCATAGCCGTTGTTTCCAAACTAGAAGTAACAAGGACCTCTCGTTTACTTGCTGCTTGCAGTTTTACCAATCTAGAGGTTTAGCTCAAGTCTTACCTTAGAGAGTCCATGTACTTCTGGGGGTGTTTGAGGTTGACATCTACTGAAAGTGAACATCTAGCACCTCAACCCACACCATCCACCACTAGAACAAACCCCTATAAACAAGCTACCAACAAAGTACTTTTCATTTTCCGGCTAGTCGATTACTTTTTCGGAGTGACTGGCTGCCTGTCCAGTACCTTGGTCAACCGCAGTCTGAAAAGTTGTGGCGAAGCTTTGAGTCCCAGGGGAAGAACACTTGTTATAGTGGGATCTGGCACCGGGTTTCCAGCTCTGTTCCTGGAGGACCCCCTGTCCTGTACGTTTGAGTGCTTTCCCTGCTCCCAGCACGCCTAATCCATGTAATCCGTTAATTAACAAGTGGGTGCGTTTTGGCAGGAATACACAAAAATGTGCAGGGCAGAGGGATCCTCCGGGACTGGGGTTGGAAACCACTGATCTGGCCCACGACTAACTGGAGAAAAAATAATGAATGATTTCCAAGTTACATTGAAGGGAACCCCGGCTGGTAACACTTGTAAGCCTTAATATGTTGTAATGACTCTAAATTATTAAGACGTGTTGTAAAAAATCACAAAAGTATCAGATTTATTTACAAATTAACGCTTTTATTCTAAATATTTAACATTTGGATGCAGCCAATCTTTCTGATGCGCAATGCCTGCTGGGTAGATGAGGTCAAATGGTTGCTATGCGCTAAACTGGACTGTGGTGTGAAGGAGTGAGTGTTAGTTACTAAACTAGCTTAAAGAAAACCATGTACATTGTGTTGTTGATGTTGTTTCAGTGAAAGGCAGTGTGAAGACTGATATTAGTCTAAACAGCTTCACAAACATAAACAAGGAGAATAGTTAGTGAAGCAGCGTGTGGACCAACACAGCTACCCAAAGACCCCCGCTCTGCTCTCCTCACTTCAGTCTGGATGAGTTTGAGTGGTTCAGTAGACCACCACTGGTGAGAGACTTGATGGAGGCTGTTGGTTTTAAGCGTAGACTAAAACACAATGCAGTGCCACAGTTTCCCCACACAGGAAGTCCAAAAGCACCAGATTATGGAGAACCGCGAGAAGAACCGTGAACGTGAACATGCGCTGGATTCTCTCCAACAACGTTTAGCGTTAGCGTCAGCTGCTTCTCCTCGTTTGTGGATCCTGAAGGTGAAAGTACTACTTAGTAGTGAACATACTACTTCACTAATAAAGGAGTGTGAAGCTCAGAGACACTCCCGTTCAGTGTATCTAGCTGTTTACTGAGCGTGAATGTTTCCTGCTAGAAAGCGGAGCTCCTTTAACAGACACTCTCCTTCTCCGTCAACACCAACACACAGTTTCACAACAACTCCAGCACTGTGTCCACTCTCTCCTCCACCCTCTCTGTTCACCATTTACACTAACGTGGTGTGTGATGTCACCGCTGATGTCAGAAATGTTGTGTTCTAGCTCAAACTGTAAAGACTGAACAGTAGCATGTTTAGCTAGCTAGCTGTGCTCAAGCGTGACGGCCGGTTACTGCAACCATCTGACGTCACTACCCGCTGATCACGTCAGTAGATACAACAATGGAGACCCACGTGCAGCAGATTTTACAGAAAATCTAATAAATCTGATACTTTTAGTGATTTTTAACAATGTTTCTTAATAATTTAGAGTCATTACACCATGTTAAGGCTCACAAGTGTTACCAGCCAATATCTGAGATGCAAGGATTGATCAATTTTGACAGATTGAAGGCCCAAAGTATTACAGTGTCTTAAATCTAAATAGGTTTTAGGTGCCTACTTCTGGGATGCGGAAATAATCCTACAGCAATGTCACTGAAGAATCACAATCACATTGAAGAATCAGGATTCCGTGCTAAATGGCGGTTGACGTGAGATTAAAAGTCTCTACAATCATTGAATGGGACTCCGGGATGCCTGCGGACACCTGGTATAGAAAGTTCTAGACCACTTTTGACTTGATGACAAATCACACGTTGACGCATCAATGTTTTCCCATAAACGACATCGTCAGTGACTAATGGTTCTTGTTGACTAATCGTCGCAACCCCACACAGAACCCACTCACTCTCTCCCTAAGAGGCCCATTTTCACCAGATCGCCCTCGGCTGCAGCCTGCCATGGGCCGCCTACCTCTGTTGGAGGCTTAGTGGAATTGCGGCGGCGGCGGCGGAAGCGCTCGGCGTTTAGTTTGACAAGCAAGAACATTTGGGGCGACTAACAGCACCTTCGTCCCTCCTAACCGAATCTCGTTCCTCAGTTTGATGAAATGCCTCAGGTGCTGTTGTGACTCGTAGAGTATATTCACATAACTGTGCACCATAAACAAGCTGTTATCACTCGCGCTGATTAATCACCCGCCGTCATTGTTTGTCACAAGACGAATAGTGTGGGCGGAGAGAAACTTCTTGAGGAAAAGTGCTTGCTGTGTTGCAGGAGATCAGAGCTGTGTCTCCACACCGTAGGCTCGCCACTGGCGTGGAGTTTTATCTCCACCTTGTGGCTCATTCACGCCATAGCAGTTGCGCATAGCTTCAGTTGTTATGTGCTTTCTGCTGGAACAAGCACACGTTGGTAATTTGTTTTATCATGTATTGCTTTGGCTTTGCTTGCTTGCATTTGGATGTCAAAATAGCAAGGTACATCAGCAGCAGGACGTTTAGTGGGTTCCACTAAAACTGAAGCTGGGATTCTTTCATTTTAGGCATCTTGGGACAGTTTCTCAGACATGGGTTCAGTCTTGTTTTAGCCTGAAAAGCAATGCCAATGGTTTCATCATTAAAAATCCTGTTTAGTCAAGGCTTAGGTTTAATCTGGGCTAAGGTAAGTTAGGGCATAGAGTCTATACTTGTGTTTCAGGCTTTTGTTCATTCGTTAGCTTGTACATGGATTCTTTACACCTATAAATTCTATGAAGTCTAGATTTACACTTATCTGTTTTTGGGAGTCAAAGCTTTAATTAATTTAAATAATCTTTGGCAATGCTTTTGGTATAGTTCGGATGTAGAATCTTTGTTTCTATGTGTTTTGGTGCTTCTTAACGTAAGTATTTTGTAGATCCTGAGCTAAACCTGGCCTTAGAATAAAAAAAGTATCACCATTCCAAATCCTACCTAGTCTAGACCGTGTCTGGGAAGCTGTCCCTTAATATTTGAATTGTAATAGCGGGTAGTCTTTGGTAATGCTAACTCATATCTGCCTCAGAGTTCAGGTTTAGGAAATAGATTTCCGTGTTTCCATTCAGAACAACACATGTAGCCTCAACATCCTTCCTTCTTTCACTCCCACTCTATCTGTCTCTGTGTCTGCTTCTCTAATGACCTCTTTCTGTCTGCCTAAGCTAGACTGTGAGCTCGTTTTGAACGCCTACCCGTGCGGTGTATGTGTGTTGAAATAAGCTGAGTTGCCCCCTCCCTGTAGGTTGAGTCGCTGGAATGCATCTTCGACGGGCCACCCACGGTGGGGAGCGAGGACAGCCCTCCCCCCACCCCTGCTTCCCTGTACCCTCAAAGCCCCATGACTATCCAGGTAACAGCCTCCGGTCCTCCCCGACATCTCCCTCTCAACATGGGAACTGGCAGCAACCATCTTTATGTGCAGTGGTTAAGCGCCGTGTTGTGTCTCGTCATGTGGTGGTCGGTCATCTGGTCATTCCGTCACGTCGTTCAGCGACACTGCACTCAGACAGACCAACTTACTCAAGAACACTCTTGCTTTACCATTCCATTCCGACATTCCAAACGTTGGATATTTTGGTATTAATGCCAGTGAAGAACATGGAAGGTTTAAGAATTATTTCTTGCACATTTTCTCTACGGTTTGGTTGATTGGGTCCTTTACCTTAGTGGTCCAGACACAGGCCCTGTAGTTTGACCTAGGTTGCGAAACTTCGACGGGGTGAAATCTTCGTCTCCCTGTAGTTTAATAGTGTTTTAAAAGGAATACACTCCGCCGTCGGAACACATCTTGAGAGTCCCTAAATGTAAGACTCAGAACAGGCTGCTCATGTCTTGACGTTTTGTGCAGCTCTACGTCTCGTGTGCTTAATTTTATGGGTAGGCTTCATACCTGCTGATAATTGCTTAAAACGTAAGCTGCATGATGCTTCAGACTTGTAGATCCAGGTGTATCTAGTCCCTGGATTAATGTACCTGTATTTACGTCAGCAAATCCATAAATGCAAATGATTGGAAATCTGCATTTCCATATTAGTGCCTTCCTAGCATCCTTAAATGAGTGCAAATCAGAGGATATCCATATGGCCACACATCCATAGCTGCCCCTAGTGTTCGGCGGTCTGGTCCTGCAGTAGTGTCCCCAAGTGATGTGGACCCAAACACATCGCTGAAGACAGGGACTTTGTGCCAAGTTCAAGTTTGTGCAAGATGGTGCAGTTCCCAACATGCATGAATTCACAGCTCCTGTACGTTGAACTTTTATTTGTGTATATGTGTATCTTCAGGGAAGCATGCCATGTTTGGAAGTTGGTCGTCTGTACTTGGTGGAAGAGTCACGTCAAAGTCTTTGAGCCATTGATTGTGCCTCCTTCCTTGAAGTCCTTGACTATTAAGGCATGTTGACATGCAAGGAAGCGCAGTTGCTTCTCCGGTGCATGGCTGACTGTATGTTGAGTGTTCGGACATCAACATGCCTAAAAAGTGACTTCTGGTCAGTTTGCCTTGCTTTTCTTATGTGCAATGTTTACGATGTCTGCCAAATATGATCCATAGGTTGCGGCGCTGGTCAGGTAATTGTAAATCAATGGCAGTAGTGAATCCAAATCGATAGACTGTTTCTCCTTCGCTGGTTCACGAGATGTGATATGTGGTCCTTACTGCTTCCCTATGCAATGCTAATAGGGTTCTTGTGGGCTGGAGGTTGTGCATTCAGTCACTTTCTCTCCTACAAATGATCAGCCTTGAGCCCACCCTCCTCCTCCGCCACCGGCACAAGTTTCCCGTCAATGACGTCAGTCCTGTTTCGTCTCCCTTCGTGGCCGCCAAGTTGAACGGATAGACTCCCACGTTAGAGAGCGCATCGGAATGGACGGGGTGTCGACTGCAGAGAGGATGAGGCGCTGAGTTGCTGTTGCGCAAGATTACGGTCATTCCGCAGAAGAGAAATTCCACGGAGGTCTTTGGACGGGATTTGAAGGAGGGAAAAAAGAGAGGTCAGGTGATGAACCAGAGGAAGACTCTCATTCCACAGGGCAACTCGTGGATACTGCGTCTTTTTTTTTTTTTTTTTAAGGGAAGAGGGGAGCGAGAGAGAGAGAGAGCGAGCGCGCAACAGCACTGAAGTGGACTGAATTGGCTGTGTCAGGGGAGGGAAAGAGAAAGAGAGAGAGAGTGTGAGAGAGAACGAGTTCCAGTCGAAGCCTCTCGGCTTCCTGCTGACTCATTTTGGAACTGGAAAAGGCGGACGGAGGCACCTGCTTTGCCCCAAGCTCGCAGCCCTTCGCGGCGCAGGCAGGGAGGGAGGGAGGGAGGGAGGGAAGGAGGGAGGGAGGTGAAAAAAGCAGCGTGTTAGGGTCGAGGAGATTGTGAAAATCTTTCCCTCTCCCTCCCACTCTCTCTCTCTCTCCCTCCCTCTGTCTGTCTCTTTCTATCTCTCTGTCTCTCTCACTTGTCTCTGCCTCACTTTCTTGCTCTTGCTCTCTCTCTCTCTCTCTCCCTCCCTGCAGCAGTGTGCGTCAGACTGCCACTGCCTCTCTCTCTCTCTCTCTCTGTCTCTCTCTGTCTCTCTCTCTCTCTCTCTCTCCGTCTCTCTCTCTCTCTGCGCTGCTCGTCACAGGTTCACATAACCTGTGAGGCATGTTTTTGTCGGCGGCTCGCGCATCGTGCCGAGGCTGTCTCTGAGAGAAATGCCTGCGTAGGTGGGGTTGCTTGAGCGCACACGCATACAGACACTCTCACTCGACCCCCTGGCCCACCATGCTCAACTCAGTTTGGTACGCCAAAAAGATGGGCCGGCGCATCATGGGCACCCTGAGGAGGACCAAGCGGCTTCATCTGCACTTGTTGGTAAGTCTGGAGCGCCGCGGTGGGGGCGGACGATCGACTTGGCACGCGCGACCAGAAAGTATGTGATGGCATCTCTCGCGTCGGCAACCTTTCGGGCTCCGCGTCCCGTGTGCAACCGGTATTTGCACACGCGGCTGCGATTTATCTTTAAGAACACTTGTTTTCTGCAAGGCAGTCAAGGGAGACGCAGCACGTGATTGCCAGCGAGACTGGTAGCTGGTCGTGCATTGATGGAGCAGAGGTGCGTCATTTCGAGGCGGTACGTCATTGCCCGTTAAAAAAGAAAAGAAGCCCCGACGGCCTTTTGAGGCGTTTAGGGATAAGCCATGCTGTGGCAAGTCAACGATGCAGAGTTTTATTGCGGCAGATTGTCTGTGATGTCCAGCATGTCTGCGCGCTCTAATGGGAAAACGTGGAGGCACATACCTCTTCCCCCTGCTGCCTGGCAACCTGCGTGCTCATGTCATGCAGCAGTGCTCGCAGCCTTTTACACAGCCAGCTGCATGCTCACACACACACACACACACACACACACACACACACACTGATTATTTACTACCATGTTAACTATATCAAATACTGTCCTTGTACTGCTGCATTTTCCTTCATTCCATTGACATTGCACCCATGAAGCATCTGGGCTTGACGGGATACTACTGTGAAAAAGAATGCGATGCATGCAATATCCTCACTGGGAAGAGTTCTGAGGATACCCCCCACTCTCCATCCCTGTGGACTCCAGTGTGGAGTGCATCTTTTGCCTTGCCTTGCCTTGCTTTCTGTTGTTTTGATCCACGAATAACTCCCACCACTACAGCTAATTAGGCCCCCTCGGGACTGTCTTTCCTGACTTTGCGTTGAGTAGGAAAATTCCTTCTGCCTTAGTTTGGTGAGTGTTTTAGCTGTCCTTGTGTAGGTGGACTCAGTCTGGCTTTCTATAAGGGGCAACTAACTGATAGACCACACTGCAGGAAGTCATCGCTACAGGTACCTCCCTCCCAACTTCGATATGGCTGGTAGCACATGGAACTGACTTTAGTCACTGAACCAAAATCTTGAGAGGCATTGTGCACACAACATCCATTCAGGTGATAAACAACAACAAGTCCAAGGGCCTCACCCTGGCATGGGTTGATCCAGTTTGCTGGCCATAGTTCTGTTGTAGAGGATTTGAAAAATTTTGATATCCCAGACGTCTTGTAGGATGGATGCATCCCAATCTCAGCAATTTTGTGACCCAACTGTGGCTTGGATTTTCTTGAGCCAGCCTATACTTTCAGTCTGCTACTGCTACCTGTCTCGCTTGACACCTCTGTGTCATTCAGTTGTGCAGTATGGTGCTCTAATTGTCAATTAGTGAGGTGAAAGACGGGGCGTCTTGGCTCTGAGAAGAAACTCTAAACGAGTTTCTCAGGGTACTCATTAGGCATGCACACAGTGTGTTCAGGGGTAATAGGGATTGTATTATTGATGTCCTGCCATATCTGTTGTCAGATGACTACTGATGCTAGACAGTGGTCAGATGATTGTCATCTCTCAATCGGTCGATCAACTTGCGATCAAATTTGATGTCAAATTGTTTCACGTCTTCAACGCAAAAGACACCTGTAATGAGGAACACCACACCATGATGACAAACACTTTCTGGTCCCCGTAGACACTGATGTACCTAAGCCAGTATGTTGATGCATGAGTGATAATGTTTTTCTGCCACCCTGCGCACTAATGAACATGTCAGCAGATGAAGCTGAGGAGCTTGTTTACTGTACAGTCTGGTGCGGGCCAGGAGAGCGGAACCTGCATGGGAAATCCTGCTGGCTCTCTTAGATGTGTGAGCGGTTGCCATGGCTTTAGCTCCCGCAGGAGAGCAAGAGGAGCCTGGTGACAAAATTACCCGACTCATCCAGCACCTGTGGCACATCTCCGGAAGCTTCTAACTGGAAAGGTCCCCTCGGAGTGGCAGTGAAGAAGATACGGTGCGCTTTGGAATACGAATGGAACAACGGAAAACCCTTACAAACCAGGTGGAATGCTTAAAATGACTGGTCTTCTTTCTGATTGGTCTCTCCTCTTAACCGGGATGTTTTTTTATATTTTATTTTGAGGAACCATCGTAGCAGAGCCCGTATTAAAAGGGTTGAGCTTGTTTGGATCTAATTCGTTTTGATTATTTGGCGATGGCTTACAGACAAAGAACTTTTTGTTGAGCTTGACACCAGTGAGGAATTGAGCAGCCTGCTGTAATGCAATTTCCAGCTTTCAAATTTGCTGTTTGATTGATGACGCTGGGGACGAACAGGAGTTTTACTGTAGCAATGGCAGAAAGATTGAGTGCGAGCTCTTAACATGTCCCGAGCTTGATTTCTATCTCCGAGCTTTGCCATCACCAACTATTCATGGAACATTGTTGGCGGCTGAGAGAGCAGATAACCTTGCTCAGATTTTCCTGCTTTGCCGTCTGCTCGGAGTCGACTGTCCCTTTTCAATCGGGCACGGTTTGGTGGCTTGGTGGGCGTGAGGGAGTGTCCGAAGAGTCCCAGGGTCATGAGGACGCTGCTCAGATGAAACCACCAGATACAGCCCAACACAGGAAGCCACTCTCGTAATTAAGGAAATCGTTCTGAAAGGCGCTCGCTCTCTCTCTCTTTCTCTTTGAGCCTTGGGCAAAATTTGGGTTTCCGTTCTGGTCAGCGCCACGCTCGCGAGTGGAGTGTGTCCGTTGGTGATGAACTACATCTTTGGCGGAAACACCTTGTACTCCAGGGGGAGTCGAGGTGGCAGCACCAGCTCGACCCACGGCGGTTCTGTGGGACCTCGGCTTCGCCACTGGTCTATGCGCAGCTCTTCTGAAGAGCCTGCCGAAACCAGCCCGTCCCGCTGGCGCCGTATCCTGACCGTCCTCACTCGCCTTAATGCCTTCACCAACTGTGTCGCTGCAAGAGCCAACCAGGTAAGGTCAGCTGGGCACTGCTTCTGTGAGTTACCATGTGGAGGTACAAGCAGGAAAAGATGTTTTTCTTGTTTTTGAGTGTTGTTATTACTGGTTGTTGTCGGTTTTATTATTGGCATCCTTGTCATTTCCACAGCTAAGCTGGTGCTTATAGCACTTTTGTGATTTGTAAGTGTAACAGTTGTTCTTGACTTGAGTTTTTGAAGAAAGGATTTCAAGAAGAGGCAAAGAGTTCGTGCATAAGATTGATCATCATGTTTAACATATTTTGCACATAGCATGAGATGGCCTTTTGGTTTTATACTGGCAAGTTTCTTAATTTGTTTAATACAAACTGGACATATCTTGGTTACTGTTGGAAACGGATTGCAAGAGGGTAGTAAAATTTGATTTAATGTGTCTATTGTACAACAAGTAATGCTCTACTACAAAGCTCCACCAGTTGCTATGGTGGTGCCAAAAAGTGTGCCACTGAAGCATATAGGTCATGCGATTAATTCACTTACTAATTTGATTAGTGAGCTTTAACTTAACTTGGGCATAATTGTTTTAATGTGTGTGAGAGTTGGGGCAGTTTCTGTTACTTCATATGGGTCAGGTCAAGGTCAAAAATTCTCATATTTTACGTGCCTACATCTGAAAGGGTTATATAACATCACGTCTCTTAAGCAATGTCTATATAAAAAAGGTCTAATGGCATCTCAGTGATGGATGAGGTTAGGTTAAAGGTAGAAAGTGATTTCTAATTGATTGGATTCTAATTGATATGGATTATCAACAGTTCTATAATAGATCAATTCACTGAAGATATTGTTTCCACTCGTGTTGTGCTAGTTCGTGTATGGCCAGAAGATGGCACTGGAATCGCACGTTCAGCCGACTTGCTCTCGGGCTGATCCTAATCCCAACTAAGTCCTAGCAAATTTAGATTCGTGCCCTCTTGTGTTAACCACTTCTGCCGTTCTGTATGAGATGTGCATAAATACTCAACATCAGCTTTAACTGCTGTTAAATATTTGGTTTCTTTTCCTCGCATGGGAAATGTTAATAATTAATCGGCCAGTTCTGCAATCCAATCATGCGCAAATAGATTTTTTATAATTACAGCAGATTCCGAACAGGGAAGCTCCCCCAACTTGCCCTGTTTTCCTTCCGCTCATCAAATCCAAATCCACTTACGCTCCAATCCAATAGCCCGATGCAATCCCGGCCGTGCCTGTATTATTTATTCCTCTGTTCATAATTTACCCAATGTAAAGACCCTTTGCATCCACGCTGTGACAAGCCATCTGTCACGCTAGCATAAATGTGCTTCTCGTAGTGTGACTTACTGTCTAATTAATTAATTGCTAATGCTTTGTTGAGGTTATGGTCTGATATATGAAGCATTCGGAGAAAAATCTGTTAATGAACCAATAAATCACTTAAAATGCGATTCTGGGAAGCCCGGAAGAACGTGGGGCTTCAGAGAGATGCTCCCCTCTGCTCTTCTGCTTATTTACAGATTTGAGAATGGCTTTATCTCGTGTGCAATTATTGCAGTGGTCTCCGGTCCGGTTCCCGGAGTACCCCCTGCCCCCTGCGTACCATAGCTGCTCATGTTAATTCAGGGAAGTCCTGGTTAATTAGTTCATGGGCTGAATCAGGTGCATGGAATCAGGGAGTACTTCAAAGTATGCAGGGCAGGGAAGCTTCAGGAGCAAGATCAAGAAGCACCAGGATATGATGGAAAGGGGCATCTGGGGAACGGGTCTCTTGCTCTTCAGCTCAGAGTGTTGGCTGTTGTTGAGGCAAGCTGGCTTTAGTGCGTGAATCCGAGCTCAGCATTGATTATTCATGCCAGGAAAAAGCCCCTCTGCTCGTGTTGGCTGTGCCCATTGGAGCTCGCTAATTGGCATGAGAGAGCGCGAGGAGATGAGAGGGAGAGCGAACGAACGAGAGAGACGGAACGCTAGACGGTAGGACGCACATACACGGCGGCGGAGGCAGCCCAAGTCTGAGAAACCCGATTGGATTCTCCTGCTTGTTTGTTGCCGAGGTACTCCGGAACCCTCCTTCCAAGAGAAAAAAATCCTTCAGCATCCTCGTCTCTCATCTCCTCCTCCTCTTTCTCCTCCTCTTCTTCTTCTTCATCTCATGGTGAGCTTGTTTTTGACACCTCGGCTGCCCCAAGCATGACCACCTACTTCTCCAGCCCCAATTACACCTGCCGAAGGTCGGACGGCACCGAGAGGGGTTTTCCGGACAGGAAGAACATCCCACCATCCAGACTAACCCTCAAGCAGCAGCTTTCTCAGCCAGCCTGCTACAGCTCCTCCACCCTGCCCACTAACGCCGGCAAGACCAAGGCCAAGTTCAACAACCTGCGGGACAGCGTGAAGAAGAGTCCCACCAAAAGCACAGCCAAAGTGTCCGTCCCAGGGGAGCGGTTTCTGAGCAGGGCTGAGCTGATCAGGTCCGAGCTTCTGTTTAATAAGGTATGTTAAGGGATGAGTCAGAGCTGGAAAAGACCTTGGGGGCTGCGTTTTCTTCTGATTGCTGTGTTGGAACATCTTACTGATGTCGGTTATTGGATTTCCAGAGTTGAACTCTTGACTTTAGCTGTTGATCTGCGTAGCATCCCCTTGAATTGGCTCTCATTGGGAGAGTGAATGCTTGAATGGTTTCTTTCCTGACTCCTGCAGCTCATATGTAAAATTAGTTTAATAGTTATTTGTTAATTATTAGAAAATAATTAGTATTAATAGGAAAACCTCATTTTCTTGGTAGTTCTTGGTGCATAACTGTCTATTGTCTAACTTATTAGTAGACATGCTTTCATGGAACCGTAGCTAAGGACGTGGTATCAGATTCTTTAGGTTTCGATTGTCTAACAACGTTATCTCTTGTCTTCCCTTTGTTTGTTTTTGGCTTGAATTCGTTTAGAGCAATTAATTGTACAATTATAGGTCTAATGTGAAGCGGTAAAGTAGGGCTCCAATCAATGCTATCGATGAGCACCGATTTGCACAGCGTCCTGTGGTTTAACAGCTACATGATTACGTCCACGCCAACCCTGTGATTGGAAACGTCGTCTGTATGTGCTTTTATGAATGTGATGGTAAAGAGTGTGTTGCTAAGAAAAAGATGAATGATGCTGCTGTTTGTGTTTAGCATGTCTCTTGTGTTTAGTTGTCCCCGTTCACAGTGTTGTGGCACGTGTGAAAGGACAAAGACGTTAACAGCGAGAGTTGTAAAACAGACGAAGGCTCGACTCTGCAAGTGCAGGACCTGAGACACTTGAGTGAGCGTTCAGCTGAGTGAACTGAAGGAGAAAAGCTGCAAGCTGTGAGATAGTGGCAGTCGTTTGTTACTTTTGGCACTATATAGTTTAAGATATTTAAAGGAAAATGTTTATAGGAATGGAATCTTAAAGGCATTAGCATCCAGGGTTCAGCATTACCATCTTCCACAACATGCCGGGCAAACTATATAGTGCCAAAAGTAACAAACGTATCAGGAGATATAACAGTGTCCCAGACAAATCTTTAAAGCTATAACTATAATCTTATGATTATAAGTATTATACATACGCTATATGGCCAAAAGTATGTGGACGCATGTGTATCACTTATATAAGCTGGTTGGACATCCCAACCTAAAACCATGGCTGTTACTATGTTAATATATAGTTGGCTCACCTTTATAGCTGTAGATAAAGTAGTTTTCATAGTTTTGATCCTCACTTATCTTTTTCAACTACAGTCCCTATATTACAATGACTGCAGGAATCACATCCGAGTTTTACATCTCGTTGGGAGCTCTTTTGTTGGACCACCATGTATAACGCGTGTGACATATACACTCTCACTCTAAATAACAAGGTCCACATGACACACAGCTCCATCCATGGACAGTAATCAATAAACTGAACCACACTGTGCATTGACATATACACAGTAGGACAGTATACAGTCTCTCCACAGCCTGTTTTTACAAAGGTGGTGCAAAGAATTGAACTAATGTTTATACTAGAGATGGAAGGATCGATCGACTATGTCTTTTTAATCAAAATATGTGATCAGTGATTGGCCGATATTTCTCCAATTTAGCCGAATCCGAGAGCCGATCGATGCTGTTAAACAAATGAGTCTAATTTCTGTGTTTCCAGCTAGCGTTTCATCCAGGAAGAGGAGAACCCCCTCCAGCCAGCTCCCTGCAATTCCTATCTGAACCACTAGGTGGAAACACATACCCTTTCATTTTCCACAGACTTTCAAGAATAGTTTACGCCTGTGCTTTGGCGTATGTGACACAGACTCATCCAGGACGTTCTATAAAATCATTGTGTCTCTTCGGGGAACTAAGACTAAGATATTTAACACTACTAATCTGATACGGCACTTAAGAGTACACCACGTGGCTGAATAGTGTGAGTATCAGCAAACAGCAGAGCTAGCACGTATTTAATAAGCTTTTTTAGTTTTAATTGAAGGGTTATTGCAGTATTAGAGATATTTGTGTGAGATTTATTTAGTTTATTTACTGTTAATTTTGTTAAATATTATGCTGCTTGGTCAGTATCGGCTATCAGCCGGCCGCGCTGAAAGGTGATCAGTGATCGGAATCTCTGGTAGATAGTAGTTTTCATAGTTTTGATCCCCTCATTCATCTCTTTCAACTACAGTCTCTATTTTACAATGACCGCTCACCCAAAGAGCTCACTCCTCCAAGTTTTACATCGTGTTGGGAGGTCTTTTGTTTGGCAGCTTGAGCTGCAGTTGGATCTACACTGCAGTTTTAGAAATCCTGAGTAGACCATCATATATAAAGCGTCATACACACTCACACTCTAAATAACAAGGCTTAGTCCACATGAAACACAGACCCTACAGCTCCATCTATAGACAGTAATCAATAAACCTGTTTCAATGTGCATTGTGAGAATTGTGTAAACACGTAGAGCGATTGTGCAACAGCTGCTCACTGAACCACACAGTGCATTGAAATGTACACAGTAGGACAGTATATAGTCTCTACACAAAGAATGGACCTGATCTTTATATTCCACAGTTCTCTTCAGTCACACAGAGTAAAGTTGACAAGTACTTGTGTTTAGAGATGCGATTAAATCACTGGGTGATTCAGCTGCTAAAGTATTAGTACCCTCCACTGTCCTCACATTGTACCAGGTGTACATCAGACTAGTATCTGAAACCAGGTACAGTGTTGATGCATCCCTACTCTGTGCTTCAGCCCAAGCCTTGCTCTGTAAGGTTTTTCTGCTCTAACACTCTTCTGTGGCTGAGCCGGTGTTGCTCCTAGACCCTTCTGTTTCACAGTAATAGCACTTACAGCTGACCAGGGTAGCTCTAGCAGGACAGAGTTTCCACAAATTGATGTGACAGTGCTTTGTTTAATGTCTGCTGACTCAGTACTACTCAGACAGTGTTTGTCTATGGAGGTTGCAGGGCTATGTGCTTGGTTGTATACACCTGTTAGCAATGAGTGTGGCTGGAATGGCAGGGGCCATATGATGTATTTCTATGTATTTTAAGTTGCTCTTTCTACAAAGAAGGTCATGTGAACAATGTGTACAGTCATGATTTGGCCCAAGAATGAAGGAAACCAATGAAAAGAGCTGCTCTCATTGGCTGGTTTAGAAGAAGTATGTTAAAATATGTACATGCAGGGAAACAATATGAATATCGATGTCAACTCAAAGTGAAGGAAAGTTGTTACTCATTGGGAAACTGCTTTAACCAGCAAACAGTGATAAACCCACACAGCATGGCTGCTACTTACAGGTTGGTTTTGGAGTTGTGACGGTTATTAAGGTGGACCTGTGCATCCTCGATATTGTCCAAAGTTTGGGAAACTGTCTGGAGTTGACTATACAGTGCATAAAGTTGCCCTGGATCTTCTTGAAGATGTGGCTATCCGTGTTGGTTTCCTGTTTGCCAGCTTTTTAAGGAATTTTCCATTTCACTTAAATTGATTTGTGGCTTTTAAGGTGGCTAGGAAGGCCAACTTCAGCCTCGTTTAAAGACAAACCTCAGCCCTTGTGGTCGCACGACAGATTTCTGACCTTCTTTTTAATCATCCCTGCCCAAAGAAAAATAGAAAAATATCTTCAAAATAGCAACTTCACAGGAGAGGACAAAAACGTGCTCCCCTTTTCATGGAAGTCAATGGAACCAGAATTTTTTACAAGCGATTTTGGAGCGTTTCTATTGGTGCATTCATCATAAAATTTTAATACAGTGTAAACGGCAGCTGTGGCAATCTAATTATGTAGAAAAATAAAAATGGACAAAATTGGTGATGCATGGTTTTCTTTGGGCATCGACAATATACTACCTGACGTTTAAAGTCTTAGCAGATTATAATGTGAATGGGGGTCTCAACCCATCCGGGTGGTGTCTGCAGATGTTTTTGAGTGACTTAAACAATTGGGGAACATACACTGAGCGACTTCATCACATGTAGCTCCACTTTTGATGTTGTGGAGCTGAACTCTAGTAAACTTCTGCCTCCAAACGTGGTGGTCCGGGTCGTATGGAGTGGGCATGTTCTCCCAGTGCTTGAGTGGGTTTCCTCCGGGTACTCCGGTTTCCTCCCACAGTCCAAACACATGCATGTTAGGTTGATCGCTCACTCTAAACTGCCCGTAGGTGAGAGTGAGTGTTGGCCATGCAATGCCCTGGCAACCTGTCCATGGTGTTACCCCAGCTTCGCCCAGTGACGATCCCAATGGGATTGGCTCCAGCCCCCCCATGACCCTGACTAGTGGGAGATAATGGATGGATGGATAAACCTGATTGTGAACTTCATTAAAAAGCTTTGTTACACACGTGATTAACTTTTTTCACCATAAATTGCTGTGAATTCATCATTCGGTGCTCTTATTAATTTTTTTATTATTGGCTGTTGAAGGACCCTCATCAGGTTGAGACTCTGGATTATGAGCCGGAAAAAAAATCACTGGTATTCTTCGACTGGCCTGAAATGCAATCAGGAGGCAAAACATCTGAGTCCCACACACACTGCTCGATTTACCCCCCCCTTAACTGTCCACTCCGACTGACCCAGAAACCTGCACACTAGAGCCAACAAGCACCGACTCAGCCAGACTGAGAATCAACGTTAAAGTCAGGTTAAAAGTCATGTAGCGTAAGCCTGGCTTTATAGAAAGCTTCTGTGTCCGCAGTGAGGTCTGTATGTTAAAGAGGGAAAGCTGAGTTTCATATATATGTTATGTGAAGTATTCAGTAGTGCAGCGTCAGCCTTATTGGTTTATATCAGGGGTGTTTAATTAGAGTCAGTAAGGTCCAGTTAGAGGAGATTTCTTCAGGCTGGTCTGGACCATCATCATCTCTAACGTTTGTTCTGATTCAGTGGTGTATCCTGTTTACTGAAGTAGTCTAGTATCAGCATCTTATACCCACTCGCTTTATTGTCTGACTCGCTTTATTCTCGGACTCGCTTTCCTCTAAGAACTCTCTGTATTCTCTCGCCCTCTAGTTTTATTCTCTAACTCGCTTTATTTTTTGATTTGCTTTAGTCTAAGAACTCACATTATTCTCTGACTCTATACTAAGAACTCGCTTTATTCTCTGACTCGCTTTATTCTCTGACTCGCTTTATTCTCTGACTCATTATATTCTGACTCATTATATTCTGACTCGCTTTATTCTCTGACTCGCTTTCCTCTAAGAACTCTCTGTATTCTCTCGCCCTCTAGTTTTATTCTCTAACTCGCTTTATTTTTTTGATTTGCTTTAGTCTAAGAACTCACATTATTCTCTGACTCTACTAAGAACTCGCTTTATTCTAAGAACTCGCTTTATTCTCTGACTCACTTTATTCTCTGACTCATTATATTCTGACTCGCTTTATTCTCTGACTCGCTTTCCTCTAAGAACTCTCTGTATTCTCTCGCCCTCTAGTTTTATTCTCTAGCTCGCTTTATTTTTTGATTTGCTTTAGTCTAAGAACTCACATTATTCTCTGACTCGCTTTATTCTCTGACTCATTATATTCTGACTCATTATATTCTGACTCGCTTTATTCTCTGACTCGCTTTCCTCTAAGAACTCTCTGTATTCTCTCGCCCTCTAGTTTTATTCTCTGACTCGCTTTATTTTTTGATTTGCTTTAGTCTAAGAACTCACATTATTCTCTGACTCTACTAAGAACTCGCTTTATTCTAAGAACTCGCTTTATTCTCTGACTCACTTTATTCTCTGACTCATTATATTCTGACTCGCTTTATTCTCTGACTCGCTTTCCTCTAAGAACTCTCTGTATTCTCTCGCCCTCTAGTTTTATTCTCTAGCTCGCTTTATTTTTTGATTTGCTTTAGTCTAAGAACTCACATTATTCTCTGACTCTATACTAAGAACTCGCTTTATTCTAAGAACTCGCTTTATTCTCTGACTCACTTTATTCTCTGACTCATTATATTCTGACTCGCTTTATTCTAAGAACTCACATTATTCTCTGACTCACTTTATTCTCTGACTCATTATATTCTGACTCGCTTTATTCTAAGAACTCACATTATTCTCTGACTCTATACTAAGAACTCGCTTTATTCTAAGAACTCGCTTTATTCTCTGACTCACTTTATTCTCTGACTCATTATATTCTGACTCGCTTTTTTCTAAGAACTCACATTATTCTCTGACTCTATACTAAGAACTCGCTTTATTCTAAGAACTCGCTTTATTCTCTGACTCGCTTTATTCTCTGACTCGCTTTATTCTCTGACTCATTATATTCTGACTCGCTTTATTCTCTGACTCGCTTTATTCTCTGACTCGCTTTATTCTCTGACTCATTATATTCTGACTCGCTTTATTCTCTGACTCATTATATTCTGACTCGCTTTATTCTAAGAACTCACTTTATTCTCTGACTCATTATATTCTGACTCGCTTTATTCTAAGAACTCACTTTATTCTCTGACTCATTATATTCTGACTCGCTTTATTCTAAGAACTCGCTTTATTCTTTGACTCATTATATTCTGTTTCGCTTTATTCTCTGACTCGCTTTATTCTCTGACTCATTATATTCTGACTCGCTTTATTCTAAGAACTCACTTTATTCTCTGATTCATTATATTCTGACTCGCTTTATTCTCTGACTCGCTTTATTCTCTGACTCGCTTTATTCTAAGAACTCACTTTATTCTCTGACTCATTATATTCTGACTCGCTTTATTCTCTGACTCGCTTTATTCTCTGACTCATTATATTCTGACTCGCTTTATTCTCTGACTCATTATATTCTGACTCGCTTTATTCTAAGAACTCACTTTATTCTCTGACTCATTATATTCTGACTCGCTTTATTCTAAGAACTCACTTTATTCTCTGACTCATTATATTCTGACTCGCTTTATTCTAAGAACTCGCTTTATTCTCTAAATCATTATATTCTGTTTCGCTTTATTCTCTGACTCGCTTTATTCTCTGACTCATTATATTCTGACTCGCTTTATTCTAAGAACTCACTTTATTCTCTGATTCATTATATTCTGACTCGCTTTATTCTCTGACTCGCTTTATTCTCTGACTCGCTTTATTCTAAGAACTCACTTTATTCTCTGACTCATTATATTCTGACTCGCTTTATTCTCTGACTCTCTTTACTCTAAGAACTTGCTTTATTCTCTGACTCTCTTTACTCTAAGAACTCGCTTTATTCTCTGACTCGCTTTATTCTCTGACTCGCTTTCCTCTAAGAACTCTCTGTATTCACTCACCCTCTTTATTTTAAAAACTAGTTTTATTCTCTGACTCGCTTTATTTTCTGATTTGCTTTAGTCTAAGAAATCACATTATTCTCTGACTCTTTACTAAGAACTCACTTTATTCTCCAACTTGCTTTATTCTCTGACTCGCTTTATTCTAAGAACTCGCTTTATTTTAAGAACTCTCTTTACTCTAAGAACTCACTTTATTCTCTGACTCGCTTTATTCTCTGACTCTTTACTCTAAGAACTTGCTTTATTCTCGGACTCTCTTTATTTTCTGACTCGCTTTTGTCTAAGAACTCACATTATTCTCTGACTCTATAGTAAGAACTTGCTTTATTCTCTGACTCGCTTTATTTTCTGACTTGTTTAGTCTAAGAACTAGCTTTATTCTCTGACTCGCTTTTGTCTAAGAACTCGCTTTATTCTCTGACTCGCTTTATTCTCTGACTCGCTTTATTTTCTGACTTGTTTATTCTAAGAACTTGCTTTATTCTCTGACTCTATTTTCTGACTCGCTTTTGTCTAAGAACTCACATTATTCTCTGACTCTTTACTAAGAACTTGCTTTATTCTCTGGCTCGCTTTATTCTCTGACTCGCTTTATTTTCTGACTTGTTTAGTCTAAGAACTTGCTTTATTCTCTGACTCTCTTTATTTTCTGACTTGTTTAGTCTAAGAACTTGCTTTATTCTCTGACTCTCTTTATTTTCTGACTCGCTTTTGTCTAAGAACTCACATTATTCTCTGACTCTATACTAAGAACTTGCTTTATTCTCTGACTCGCTTTATTTTCTGACTTGTTTAGTCTAAGAACTTGCTTTATTCTCTGACTCGCTTTATTCTCTGACTCTCTTTATTTTCTGACTTGTTTAGTCTAAGAACTTGCTTTATTCTCTGACTCTCTTTATTTTCTGACTCGCTTTTGTCTAAGAACTCACATTATTTTCTGACTCTATACTAAGAACTTGCTTTATTCTCTGACTCGCTTTATTCTCTGACTCGCTTTATTTTCTGACTTGTTTAGTCTAAGAACTTGCTTTATTCTCTGACTCTCTTTATTTTCTGACTTGTTTAGTCTAAGAACTTGCTTTATTCTCTGACTCTCTTTATTTTCTGACTCGCTTTTGTCTAAGAACTCACATTATTCTCTGACTCTATACTAAGAACTTGCTTTATTCTCTGACTCGCTTTATTCTCTGACTCGCTTTATTTTCTGACTTGTTTAGTCTAAGAACTTGCTTTATTCTCTGACTCTCTTTATTTTCTGACTCGCTTTTGTCTAAGAACTCACATTATTCTCTGACTATATACTAAGAACTTGCTTTATTCTCTGACTATCTGCACAGATCTGATTGGCTGGGGAGTCTTTGGTGATCTTACGTGATTGGTCTGTGAGGTTACTGCGCCACAAAGCCCATATACCATAAAGAGAAGAAAAGCTCCGCCTCTTGAAAATAAACACTGTCCGAGTTAAATCCTCCTCAATAGTTTATCAGTTTGGATCTACATTAGACAACATCTGGGTCCGCCGTGGTCCGCCTGTTAGAGACCTCCGCCCTAGACCAACAGGACACGACTGAAGTGTCTTTGAGCAAGGCACCTAACCCTCAATTGCTCCCCAGGTGCTGTGGATAGGGCTGCCCACCACTCCAGGCCAGTGTGCTCACTACTGCCCCCTAGTGTGTGTATATGTGGGTGTTTCACTGCACAGATGGGTTTAATGTGGAAGTCAAATTCTGTCGTGTGCAAACACAAGTGGACCACGTTTGTGGATGCAGAGGGTCTTTAAAGTCTAAACGTAATGTGTCCAAACTGGCTGGTCAGCTAGCTGTAGATACTCCCACCTGGTGACAGACACAGCTTGAGCTCTGATAGGTAAAGCTTACTCACCGTCGCCCTCTAAAGGTGTTATAACACCAGATATTTTCATAATACTCATGAAGATTTTTTTTATTTCTCATACGTACACGTATCTGCTTCAGCTCAACCCATACACTCGCCCGCTTCACCTTCTGTCTGGTTCTGCTTGCACAGCCGGTAACTTGAAAATAATCTCAGTCAGCTCATATAGTTGAGGTCAGTTGATGATGGAATCATTTCGATGATGGAATCATTTTCATTTATACTGAATTTCTAGTCAAAACAGCTAGGGCTGGCAAGAAGCTGGCGATACAGTACGTATCATGATACAGGCATTACGATTCAATATATAACAATGTATTGCGATACTGCAAGCAGAGTAATATATATTGATTTTTTTAAAGTCTTATTATTAAAACACACCACTATATGAACAGGATTTCCAATGCATACAACAGCACTGCACCCTTGTGCTACTTGTTAATGTTGGAGTGGAGCTGAAAATTAATTACAACACTGCCATCTAGTGGTCACTGATTCACAGTCTGGCAGGAATCTGTGTATCGATACTGTGTTTTTGAAAATCGATACAGTATCTCTAAACATAATAACCCGATATTCAATATTTTGATATTTTCTTACACCCCTAAAACAGCTGTTAAGCACGGTTTAGTCCTGGTTTAGAAGATATTTGTGAGGAAATTAGTAAGTGAACAAGG
>CM038723.1:33926800-33929300 GCA_021613375.1 Megaleporinus macrocephalus
TTGGTGGAGTTTCCCTTTCTGGCTGGAAAGCACAGTATATTTGCGAGTGAGCTGATTAATGCATGCGTGTCCGCATTATACAGCAGTGGTGCTGTGCATCGCTGGACTTCGTCGACTACATTAGAACATGTTTGCATACATTTCCAATTATTAGCTGCAAATAATTAGCACATGTATCTGCTATACCGCCCCCCCTTCCCCCTCCCCCTCCCCCAGCCTGTCCTCCAGGAGAAGACAGCTTTAGATTAACCAGAACTAGAGCGGCCGGCTCATGATGTCCATATGACTCAGTGGGCATATTAATGCATCTGTGAATATATTAGATGTGCATTATTTAATAGACAGTTAGGTTCAGTGGGAATTCATGTCTGTTACAGACCCCACCTGCTGCAGGTGTGTATATATGGTGGGCTCTTCTGACTGAAGTGTTAATACTGTGCTGCTAGACATGTACTTGAAATGCTTTATATTCTAGTGCTGAATTCTCTTATAGGTGGGGGAAGGGAAGAGACCGAGCCCCTTCCCCAGGAGGAAACGCTCTGTTAATGTTTGTAGTTATACATTTTAAAGGGCCCATACTGTAGAAACTGAAATACTAGGAAAGTACAGAAACATTGCTGGTATCATATAACACACCTCCTCAGACCATACAGCCCATATAGGACAACTAAGCAGAAAAAAAATGTTCAGTTTGAATGTATGGTTTTTGTGATGTCACAAAATAAACATGTTCACATTTCATTGCTGTCCAGAGAAACACATGTAACCCCATTAGCAGTGTATATGTCATATGAACACGGGAGCTGGTCTTTTATACCCTGTTAAAGTTTTAGGGTGAATGGACCAATAGAAATGCTCCAAGATAGCTTAGATTCAAGCCTGTTTACATGAACTTACACGTAAGTATCTCCAAAATAGCAACTTCACAGGAAGAGGACTTTTAATGGAAGTCAATGGAACCAGATTTTTTTTTCCCAAACTGTTTTAGAGCATTTCTATTGGTCCATTCAGCGTGAAACTTCATATAAAGAGCAGCTGTTGGGAATAATGGAAGTTACATGTTTTTCTCTGGACAGCGACAAAATACGAACGTGTTCATTTTGTGACATCACAAAAACAATGAATTCACACAATATAAAAACAGCTGTTGTGTTGCAGAAAAATTAAAATAGACTATATATATAGAGCGAGAGATAGAGAGACATAGAGAGAGAGACATAGAGAAAGAGACATAGAGAGAGACACAGAGAAAGAGACATAGAGAGAAACCGAGAGAGACAGAAAGAGAGAGAGACAGAGAAAGAGACATAGAGAAAACATAGAGCGACATAGACATAGAGAAAGAGACATAGAGAGAGAGAGGAAGAGACATATATATAGAGAGAAAGATAGAGAAAGAGACAGAGAGAGAGAATGAGACAGAGTGAGAGTGACACACAGAGAAAGAGACATAGAGAGAGATAGAGAGACAGAGAGATAGAGAAAGAGACATAGGGAGAGAGATAGCGAGAGACATAGAGTGAGAGAGACATAGACAAAGAAAAAGAGACAGAGAAAAATATATAGAGAGATAGAATAAGAGACATAGGGAGACAGAGAGAGACATAGACATAGAGAGAGAGACATAGAGAAAGAGACATAGAGAGACAAAGACAGAGAAAGAGACATAGAGAGAGAGAGAGAGAGAGGGAGGAAGAGACATATATATAGAGAGAGAGAAAGATAGAGAAAGAGACATAGAGAGAGACACAGAGAAAGAGACATAGAGAGAGATAGAGAAAGAGACATAGGGAGAGAGATAGCGAGAAACATAGAGTGAGAGAGACATAGACAAAGAAAAAGAGACAGAGAAAGATATATAGAGAGATAGAATAAGAGACATAGGGAGAGAGACAGAGCGAGACATAGAGAGAGGGAGACATAGAGAGAGAGAATGAGACATAGTGAGAGAGACATAGAGAAAAAGACATAGAGAGAGATAGAGAGGCAGAAAGATAAAGAGAGATAGCAAAAGACATAGACAAAGAAAAGAGACAGAGAAAGATATATAGATAGAGAGACATAGAGAGAGACATAGAGAGAGAGACAGAGAAAGAGGCATAGAGAGAGAGAGAGATAGCGACATAGAGAAAGACATATAGAGAGAGACAAGAGTGTTAAGAGAAAAGTGTGAAAGAGAAAAACAAAGAAAAGTCTATAAACAGTACAACACTTTAATAATAATAATAATAATAATAATAAATAGTGATTTAAATGATTAAGTGTGATAAATCGTTATGCCTGTATGAGCTAATTGCAGAAGAGTGCTGTTTGTAACAGTTAATAATTGACATGGCGGAAGGTGAAAAATGGTCACGTGACAGTGAGTTGTGTCGTAAGTGGAGCTCAGAAATATGCTGAACGCTGTGTAACGTAACATATCACCACTGTCCAAAAGAAAAATATTAGTCTCGATATTATTTTCTTTTTTTTCTTTTTTCCACTCCGTTTAAACAGGACA
>CM038723.1:33944300-33979300 GCA_021613375.1 Megaleporinus macrocephalus
TAATTATCTTTTTTAGTTTTAAATTAAGGGTCTAAATGTAATAATTGCAGTATTGGAGATATTTGTTTGATTTACGTTAAAAGTTACATTAAAAATTGTAATTAATCAGTTTAGACCAGGCTTCATGACTTGCTTGCTCTAATAACCACATGTAGCCCTGGCGTGCCGTATACTCCGCCCTCTCTCGGTATCGGCTATCGGCCAATCACGCTGAATGGTGATCGGCGATCGGAATCTGCCTCAAAAACGCTGATCCGTCCATCTCTAGTAGAAAGAAAGAAAAGAAGTGGAAAGAGCAGTTCAGAACGCTTTAGAAGAACAGAGTAATAATCTGTGGCACTGGAGCTTTTTCATGATGTGAAATGTTAATTCTGAAAAAAGAAATATGTTGAATACTGTATGAAGATGAACCATCACACTACTAGATGTGATAGTGTGATAGTAAATATGGGGTCTTTAATATATATATATATGAAATGTTCTTGTTTTAATGGAGTATCTTCTTCCTTAACACAACAATGGACTGACGGGTCTCTAAAGAAAGTTGTTTCTTTCTGGTCATTGTGAGTCGGTCAGCAAGCCATCAACTGCTGATCTTCAGATACTAAACTAACCTAGAATGTTGTTCTCTCTTTTATACTCACTTATTAGTAGAATGTTTTTCAGCTGTGCATCACAATTGAGCAAGAGTGTCCTAACAACCAATTAGTCCAATAACATCCTTAACTTGGATTGGTGGCCGTACCAGGAGATTTAGACAGAGGACTGAGAATTACTGATAATAGAACTATATGTAAAATAAGCCTCTATACAAAAATAGACTTTAATACAAACATTTATATTCTTTAAAAATCGTCTGATACACTTACATTAATTGTGAAATGGACAATATTGTTTGTGAATTTGCAGGAAACTGCATGAAATAAAATTCTAAAGTGATCCTAAACTATACATATATTTATATATGTCCGCAGCGCTAACCAATGAGGATTAACCTCTGATGTCACTCAAGTTGGACAAAAAACTAACCAGCATGCACCGTACCGAGCCAGGCGGCGATCGGGCTGCATGGTGTTGTGTGAAGTTGAACACGTCTATTATGTTAGAAGACCTGAAAGACCTGTAGTTCATCTCCTGATGTCCTAACCAATGAGAGAGCTCGCTTTTGCTGTATTAACCTCAATACCACAATCTGATTGGCCAGTTTCTGTTGGGAATTTCAAGAATTTACTCCAAAGAAAATTGAACAATGAAAGAAAAGCAGTCCTTTTATAATCTGTTCGACAAAAATGAACCAAGAACTCGTTATTTTAATTCTTTGTAAAGTAGAAAAGCTGCTACAGCGACTCGGCGAGCTCTGTGGTGGGCTTCCTCTGAGAACGGGCCGCTGAGGCCGCGGCGCTGCTGGGCTCTTGATAAACGCAGCGAAATGTGGAAAAAAGAAACACAAAGTGTGTCAGCCTGGCCGCGGGCCGGGCCGTGAGTGCATCGATCGGCGCTCGGCTAGTAGGCCTGCCAGTGGGAGCGTTAATAGTCCGCAGAGGAGAGGACTCGGGCGGCATCGATTGCTTTAGCCTGACCTCCACCCCCGCAGCCATTAAAGCTGCTGCTGTCTGGGGGAGAACACAGAGCACACATGTAGCTACCGGCTTTTTCCGGCCCACCAACACGTGCCTGACCGCCACAGCTCGCTCAGAGACCTGAGGACTGCTGGAGACTTCTCAGAGAGCTGACCCTGGAACAGTTTCGGCCTCTGTGGCGCTTGTTAAAGTGGTCCGGAAACAGTCTTTGGATCAGTTTTAGGAACGTGGGCCCTGAAGTGCTTTTAGAGGGACGGGTCAACATTCTTAATTCTTTAATCCATAGGGTTTAATATGATGTCGGCCCAACCTTTGCAGCTATAACAGCTTGAACTCTCCTGGGAAGTCTCTCCACACAATTTAGGAGAGTGTTTATGGGAATGTTTGACTGGAATGTTCTTCCAGAAGAGCATTAGTGAGGTCAGACACTGATGTTGGACGAGAAGGTCTGGCTCGCAGTCTCTGCTCTAATTCATCCCAAAGGTGTTCTATCAGGTTGAGGTCAGGACTCTGTGCAGGCCAGTCAAGTTCTTCCGAACTCGCTCCTCCATGTCTTTATGGAGCTGCTTTGTGCACTGGTGGGCAGTCATGTTGGAACAGGAAGGGGTCGTCCCTAAATTGTCCCCACAAAGTCAGGAGCATGAAATTGTCCAGAATCTCTTGGTCTGCTGAAGCATTAAGAGTTCCTTTCAGGGTCTGAGCCCAACTTCTGATAAAAAACAAAAAAAATTCACACCATGATGCCCCCTCCACCAAACTTTGCACTCGGCACAATGCAGTCAGACAAGTACGGTTCTCCTGGCAACCACCAAACCCAGACTCGTCCATCGTATTGCCAGGCGAAGAAGAGTGATTGGTCACTCCAGAGAACACGTCTCCACTACTCTAGAGTTTAACGACAGCATGCTTTACACCACTGCATCCATTGCTTTCTATTGCTCTTGGTGATGTAAGGCCTGGATGCAGCTGCTCGGTCATAGAAACCCATTCCATGAAGCTCTCTACACTCTGTTCTTGAACTGATCTGAAGACCACATGAAGTTTGGAGGTCTGTAGTGATTGACTCTGTAGAAAGTTGGTGACCTCTGTGCACTATGCTCCTCAGCATCCGCTGACCCGCTCTGTCATTGTACGTGTTCTACCACTTGGTGTCTGAGCTGCTGTCGTTCTCAATCACTTCCACTTTGTTCTAACACCACTGACAGTCCACTGTGGAATATTTAGTAGTGAGGAAACTTCACCACTGGACTTGTTGCACAGGTGGCGTCCTATCACGGTACCACGCTGGAGTTCACTGAGCTCCTGAGAGAGACCCACTCTTTACTAATGTGTGTAGAAGCAGTCTGCATGACTAGGTGCTTGGTTTTATACATCTGTGGCCATGAAAGTGATTGAAACACCTGAATTCAATGGTTTGTGTGGGTGACTGAATACTTTCGGCAAAATAGCGTGTGTTTATATATCCAATGCAAGGCTAAAGAAGCAAACTTCAGACACCAGCCGTGTCCTGGGAACTGTGGCCCTAGATCAGTCCACAATCGACTGCCGCACATCAGTATTGTAGCCTTTATTCTCCACCCTTGTGTGTCCCTATTGGCCAGAGCTGTGCCAGATGCTGACCGCTCCGTATCCAAAAGCACGCTAACGCCTGAAGCTCTTCAGCCCCTCACGGGACGCTTCCGCTTCTAATCCCCTGTAAAGAGCCGCACTGCCTAAGGATGATGTCCGGCCACAAAGTCAGGGCCAGACCGGGGCCACTCTGATTAGGGAGGAAGCTTAGTCCCCCCAACATCAGTGCCTGAGGGCAAACTGGGCATGAATACTGGTGTGAACAGAAGAATGTTGGGTATGCTGTGGCGCCCAGTGCCTGATTAATAGAATACATTATACATAATAACTAATGTATTTATTTTCATGTAGGCGCCATTAAAACTAATTAAATGACTAGTAAGTCAAGTTTTTCAGACTGTAAATCACTGTTATCATTTTTTATGTACACCTGAACTTTGATTTAACCCACACTGTGTTCTAGATTGTAGTGGAGAACCAAAGACTGTAGTAGATACAGAATGTGTAAAACACTGCAGTATAGTATGGAAATTTTCTAAATTTTTCCTTAGATATGAGTAAACATTTAAACAAATCTCAGAGTATAAAGGGTTAAAAAACTAGAGGCAAAGTCTTATTTAATTTTGTTGTTGTTGTTATCATTATTAATATTGTTATTATTATTTATGACCATTATTTATATAATAGTCTTCCATTCCAATGTAAACAAGTAGCATAAGGGCGCAACACCAATGTTAACTTTAATAAATCAATGTATTATCATTTATATAATAATCAGTTGTTATTATTATTAGACTCTATACCATTAGACTGTTTTGTGATACTGTCTTAATTTTCAGCAGCACGTTATTGATTTTTAATCAATAGTATAGAATCAAAAGATTTGTGGCAGGCGGTGGTGTATTTAACCTCCGACCGCTAGAGAGCAGTGTTAACCATTAGACTCTTCCATTCCAACGTAAACCAGTGGAGTAAGGGAGCAACGCTCATGTTAACATTAATAAATATATGTATTATTGTTTATATAATAATCATTTTTTATTATTAAGATTTTTATTTATTGACATTCTAATAAACACGCTATTTTAAAAAAATAGAACTTTCGGGCAGTTGTTTCATGGTTTAGGCTTTAAAGGGTTAAAGCAGTAACTAAAGCTCAAGTTTATACATAAGCAGTATGTGTGGTTCCTGGTGGGCCTGTTATTAAATTTGTTAATTGTTTGAATAATTGTGATTAACAATTTAATTGTTATGCAAATATTGAATTACAAGGCAGGAGTGGCCAAATGAGCTGATTGGCTCTCTTGCTTGTTGGCTATGTTTGAGTAATAGCTAATACTGGTTGGACAGTGATTGACTAGTGATTCACTAAACTGTAGCTACACAGTTAATACATCAACATTACTCAGTACTGCCCTCTAGACTGGTCAGCATCATCTCTAATGATGCGTCTTACTGTTTTATTTTGTTTGATGTTATATACTCAGGACACACTAAACACACTTACTGACCAAGTCCTAGAAGTGTGAAAGGTTGTTGTAGGCTTAAGTATTAGAATTAGAATTATTTGCCACTTTTTTTTGCACACAGTGGAATTTGACCTCCACATTTAACCCATCCGTACAGTGAAACACACACATATACACACACTAGTGAACACACACACGCTAGGGGAAAGTGGAACACATACATATACACTCACTAGTGAAACAAACTTACTAGGGGGCGGTGAAACACACATATACACACACACACACTCACTAGGGAACACACACACTAGGGAGCAGTAAAACAACCAAATGCACACACACACACACTCACTAGTGAACACACAGACACTATGGGGGAGTGAAACACACATATACACACACTCACTAGGGAGCAGTGAAACACACATAAACAGACATAGACACACACTAGGGGCAGTGAAACACACATATACACACACACACTCACCAGTAAACACACATACACACACACTAGTGAACACACACACTAGGGGGCAGTGAAACACACACATATACACGAACACACACTAGGGGGCAGTGAAACACATACACACACTAGTGAACACACACACTAGGGGGCATTGAAACACACATACACACACACACACTAGGGGGCAGTAAAACACCCAAATGCACACACACTAGTGAACACACACTAGGGGGCAGTAAAACACCCAAATGCACACACACACACACACACTAGTGAACACACACACACTAGGGGGCAGTAAAACGCCCAAATGCATGTGAAATACACATATACACAAACACACACTAGGGGGCAGTGAAACACATATACACACATACACACACTAGTAAACACACACTAGGGAGCATTGAAACACACACGCACACATACACACGCACACACACTAGGGGGCAGTAAAACACCCAAATGCATACACACACACACACACACACACACTAGTGAACACACACACACTAGGGGGCAGTAAAACGCCCAAATGCACACACACACTAGTGAACACACACACTAGGGGGCAGTGAAACACACATATACACACAAACACACACTGGGGGCAGTTGAACACACATACACACACACACACTCACTAGTGAACACACACACTAGGGGGCAGTGAAACACACAAACACACACTAGTGGACACACACTAGTGGGCAGTGAAACACACACACACACACACTAGTGAACACACAAACTAGGGGGCAGTGAAACACACACACTAGGAGGCAGTGAAACACACACACACTAGGGGCAGTGAAACACACTTATACATATATACACACACTAGTGAATACACACACTAGGGGGCCGTGAAACACACACACACACACACACACACACACACACTAGTAAACAGAACTGCCCGTCTACATTTTTATACAAACCCGTATCTTATGCAGCGTCAGAATCCACAGAAGTCTGCATGACTAGGTGCTTGGCTTTATACACCTGAGGCCCTGGAAGTGATTGGAACACCTGAATTCAGTGATTTAGATGAGTGAGTGAATACTTTTGGCAATATAGTGTATATTAACCCTTTAACAATACAGAAATTTTGAAAACCATGGTGGACTTCCCCTCCTGTATTGCCAGTGCTATGGCAGCAAGCTCATGAATACTACAGCCTTACAGGCATGAAGGACACGCAGCGTCAGGATCACATGTCCCGGTGGGCTATTGCTAATCCAAGCAGTAATATCCTAATGCAGCCGAGGCCGCGGTGTGCGGGCCGGTGCCCCCAGCGCGAGGCCCCACGCACGGACCTGCGCGCCAACTTGATGAGCGAGAAATAATTCCGTTAAGTGCGCTCAGTCACTCAGCGTCCTGTCTGAAAAAGGGCAGTCACAGCACTTCAACCCCCAACAGCAGGATAGCTTCGCTTTCAGGCCCTGTGATATACAGAACCGTGCAGAGACCACCCTTTGCTTCATTTCCAGCCAGGTTTTCATTGTTCAGGTGATATTTCTGAGCTAAGTTTTAAGACAATGGAGAACAGGATGCTGGATCTCCTAACAACCACCTGGACCCCCCAACACTGCCTCCATCTTTGTGTGAGAGAGGAGAACATTGAGCTTCACCTTCAGATCCGAGAACATCCACAGGTGTTTCTTTCCATCCTCCCACTGTGAGAAGACACCTCAGCACTATGGTTTCTATGAAAGGATGTGTAGCTGTCCAAGAAGCTCCTCACTGAGAAAAGGAGATACAGACCCATCAAACAAAGAAGCTGTTCTCAGAACCATGGACCGACCACCCCAGAGTCCAGAACTTTACCATTGCTCAACGTGTTTGGGGTCATCTGGATGGTGGAAAGCAGAACCAGCTTCTAAGACTCGCCTCCAAAGTTCAGTCTTAGAAGCTGGTTCTGAGTCTCCTAAAAAAAAAAAGAATGGATGCTGTGATGAAGGTGCCTAGTGGACACAGTTAAAGAATGAAGACCATGGGTGGTCTCAGATTTTGCAAGGCACTTTATTTTGGTGTCTAATTAGATGTTTTGCTTGTCGGTCAGGTCAGTACTCGGTTCTGGGTGGTATAATTAGAGTTCAGTCCGCATGGCCAATCGAGTTTTGGCCTTACTTTGCTTGACCACAGGGTAAATAAGGTGGTGCTGCTGAACCCCACACTCTGAGGACACCACACGGGTCAGCACTGCAATGCAGAAGCTCCTCCACTCTTAGCAAACAATAGAAGACTTTCAGATCCCACGTTGTTCCAGCACCGAGTCCCGCTCTCATAGAGGCTGTGTGATATTCAGCCTGCGTCCTCCTCTCGGGCTCGTTTAACAGTCCTGTCCTCGCTCGGCCTCGGTGATGTCATATCTCATCTAAGGTCAGCGCACCGCTCTCCGTAGTGTGACCCAATTAAAGCGTCTCAGACTGGAGGTTCTGTACGCACTGGCATCGATTTGACAAGTCGGTCTAATTAAAAAGAGCCTGAAACACTTGAAAGAACCTCTCCAACGTTCATCTCCATCTGCTTCTACACACATTAGTAAAGAGTGGGTCGCTCTCAGGAGCTCAGTGAACTCCAGCGTGGTACCGTGATAGGACGCCACCTGTGCAAGTCCAGTGGTGAAGTTTCCTCACTACTAAATATTCCACAGTGGACTGTCAGTGGTGTTAGAACAAAGTGGAAGTGATTGAGAACGACAGCAGCTCAGACACCAAGTGGTAGAACACGTACAATGACAGAGCGGGTCAGCGGATGCTGAGGAGCATAGAGCACAGAGCTCACCAACTTTCTACAGAGTCCATCACTACAGACCTCCAAACTTCATGTGGTCTTCAGATCAGTTCAAGAACAGAGCGTAGAGAGCTTCATGGAATGGGTCTCCATGGCCGAGCAGCTGCATCCAAGCCTTACATCACCAAGAGCATTGCAAGGCATGGGATGCAGTGGTGATAAAGCACGCCAACACTGGACTCTAGAGCAGTGGAGACATGTTCTCTGGAGTGACCAATCACGCGTCTGACAATCCGGTGGACGAGTCTAGGTTTGGTGGCTGCCAGGATAACCGTACTTGTCCGACTGCATTGTGCCGAGTGTAAAGTTTGGTGGAAGGGGGGGATCATGGTGTGCGGATGCTTTTCAGGAGGTGGGCTCGGCCCCTTAGTTCCAGTGAAAGGAACTCGAGATTTTGGACAATTTTACGCTCTCCACGACTGCCCACCAGTGCACAAAGCAGCTCCGTAAAGACATGGAGGAGCGAGTTTGGTGTGGAAGAACTTGACTGGCCTGCACAGAGTCCTGACCTCAACCTGATAGAACACCTTTGGGATGAATTAGAGCGGAGACTGCGAGCCAGACCTTCTCGTCCAACATCAGTGTCTGACCTCACAGATGTTCTTCTGGAAGAACTATCGGTCAAACATTCCCATAAACACTCTCCTAAATTGTGTGGAGAGACTTCCCAGAAGAGTTGAAGCTGTTATAGCTGCAAAGGTTGGGCCGACATCATATTAAACCCTATGGATTAAAGAATGGGACGTCACTCAAGTTCTTCTTCTCTTTTCCTGTAACTGAATCCCTGTTTTCTTCACGTACAATACCACTTTAATCATCACGTCCACTCTCATTGACCCCCAGCACAGAGGACACATACTCTCTTGACCAGGGCTTGCCGTACTGACCCCCAGGGCATTTGGCTCGGCTTCAGCGGGCTCAGTTTCAGATCTCCTGCACAGCTTAGCCTGTAAGCAGAGCTCTGATAGGAAAGAGGCTTGTAAAGCCATGAGCTCGAGGATGGTTTTCATCTATACCATCACCATGGGGGGCTAACCAGGGTCTGCAGGTGCAGAACCACTGGCTTGGACACACCCTCGGTCAAACAACTGGGGTGAATATGTTATATGGGAGATGTTGAAAGCTTTTATTAATCAAGCCAGTGTGTGTAGGATATAATAAGAGCTCTGTAGATGTTGTTGAAACCTGACGCATCAAATCCAATCTGTTCTAATCAGATTTGAGTCACTTTCATATGAGATTGGATACATATCAGTTTGTGGGTGTGTGGCATATATATCATGTTTAACACTGGGCCTGTTTTCTGTGTGTGTGTCTCTCAGCTTACTCCCAACACATGGAGAACCATATCAGCCCCCCGAACTTCCTGAGCCAGCCGGTGCCCCCCGCCACCTCCGGACACTACTCCCCCACCCCGAAGACCACGCATGGAGACGACGACCTGACGAGGTAGTTCACTCTTCTGACTAACGCTGCTTAGTACACGGTGTGCTTAAAGTATACAGCCTCGTCACCATTAACACCTTTCACTCCTTCTTTCACTTACTCTCTTTCTTTTCATCTCTCTTTCACTTACTCTCTTTCTTTTCCTTTCTCCTTCTTTTACTCTCTCTTTTTACTCTCTTTCTTTTCCTTTCTCCTTCTTTTACTCTCTTTTCCTTTCTCCTTCTTTTACTCTCTTTCTTTTCATCTCTCCTTCTTTTACTCTCTTTTCATCTTTCCTTTTACTCTTTTCCTCTATCCTTCTTTTAGAGAAAACATTAATATTAGAATATTAACCTATAATACCTGTAATGTGCCATTAATATGTAACTGTGTTAATTAAACTATTACTAAAGCGCGCTGTGTTGAAGCCCATTACTATTTGTAGTTACCTTCTGTTCATACTTAAAGGAGAATTCCTCCAAAATGTCCAAATTTTCAAAATTTATTGAATACTTCAGTTTCTGGTAGTGGTATATGGTGTATAATGCTGTGTTTAGGTTAGTGCTCTGTATAAACTGTGTATAGTATATGTTTCTGGTAGTGGTATATGGTGTATAGTGCTGTGTTTAGGTAAGTGCTCTGTATAAACTGTGTATAGTATATGTTTCTGGTAGTGGTATATGGTGTATAGTGCTGTGTTTAGGTTAGTGCTCTGTATAAACTGTGTATAGTATATGTTTCTGGTAGTGGTATATGGTGTATAATGGTGTGTTTAGGTTAGTGCTCTGTATAAACTGTATAGTATATGTTTCTGGTAGTGGTATATGGTGTATAATGGTGTGTTTAGGTTAGTGCTCTGTATAAACTGTGTATAGTATATGTTTCTGGTAGTGGTATATGGTGTATAGTGCTGTGTTTAGGTTAGTGATCTGTAAAAACTGTGTATAGTATATGTTTCTGGTAGTGGTATATGGTGTATAGTGCTGTGTTTAGGTTAGTGCTCTGTATAAACTGTGTATAGTATATGTTTCTGGTAGTGATATATGGTATATAATGCTGTGTTTAGGTTAGTGCTCTGTATAAACTGTGTATTGTGTATGTTTCTGGTAGTGGTATATGGTGTATAATGGTGTGTTTAGGTTAGTGCTCTGTATAAACTGTGTATAGTATATGTTTCTGGTAGTGGTATATGGTATATAATGCTGTGTTTAGGTTAGTGCTCTGTATAAACTGTGTATAGTATATGTTTCTGGTAGTGGTATATGGTGTATAGTGCTGTGTTTAGGTTAGTGCTCTGTATAAACTGTGTATAGTATATGTTTCTGGTAGTGGTATATGGTGTATAATGCTGTGTTTTGGTTAGTGCTCTGTATAAACTGTGTATAGTACATGTTTCTGGTAGTGGTATATGGTGTATAGTGCTGTGTTTAGGTTCGTGATCTGTATAAACTGTGTATAGTATATGTTTCTGGTAGTGGTATATGGTGTATAATGCTGTGTTTAGGTTAGTGCTCTGTATAAACTGTGTATAGTATATGTTTCTGGTAGTGGTATATGGTGTATAGTGCTGTGTTTAGGTTAGTGCTCTGTATAAACTGTGTATAGTATATGTTTCTGGTAGTGGTATATGGTGTATAGTGCTGTGTTTAGGTTAGTGCTCTGTATAAAGTGTGTATAGTATATGTTTCTGGTAGTGGTATATGGTGTATAGTGCTGTGTTTAGGTTAGTGCTCTGTATAAACTGTGTATAGTATATGTTTCTGGTAGTGGTATATGGTGTATAGTGCTGTGTTTAGGTTAGTGCTCTGTATAAACTGTGTATAGTATATGTTTCTGGTAGTGGTATATGGTGTATAGTGCTGTGTTTAGGTTAGTGCTCTGTATAAACTGTGTATAGTATATGTTTCTGGTAGTGGTATATGGTGTATAGTGCTGTGTTTAGGTTAGTGCTCTGTATAAAGTGTGTATAGTATGTTTCTGGTAGTGGTATATGGTGTATAGTGCTGTGTTTAGGTTAGTGCTCTGTATAAACTGTGTATAGTATATGTTTCTGGTAGTGGTATATGGTGTATAGTGCTGTGTTTAGGTTAGTGCTCTGTATAAACTGTGTATAGTATATGTTTCTGGTAGTGGTATATGGTGTATAGTGCTGTGTTTAGGTTAGTGCTCTGTATAAACTGTGTATAGTATATGTTTCTGGTAGTGGTATATGGTGTATAGTGCTGTGTTTAGGTTAGTGCTCTGTATAAACTGTGTATAGTATATGTTTCTGGTAGTGGTATATGGTGTATAGTGCTGTGTTTAGGTTAGTGCTCTGTATAAACTGTGTATAGTATATGTTTCTGGTAGTGGTATATGGTGTATAGTGCTGTGTTTAGGTTAGTGCTCTGTATAAACTGTGTATAGTATATGTTTCTGGTAGTGGTATATGGCATATAATGCTGTGTTTAGGTTAGTGCTCTGTATAAACTGTGTATAGTATGTTTCTGGTAGTGGTATATGGTGTATAATGCTGTGTTTTGGTTAGTGCTCTGTATAAACTGTGTATAGTGTATGTTTCTGGTAGTGGTATATGGTGTATAGTGCTGTGTTTAGGTTAGTGCTCTGTATAAACTGTGTATAGTATGTTTCTGGTAGTGGTATATGGTGTATAGTGCTGTGTTTAGGTTAGTGCTCTGTATAAACTGTGTATAGTATATGTTTCTGGTAGTGGTATATGGTGTATAGTGCTGTGTTTAGGTTAGTGCTCTGTATAAACTGTGTATAGTATATGTTTCTGGTAGTGGTATATGGTGTATAGTGCTGTGTTTAGGTTAGTGCTCTGTATAAACTGTGTATAGTATATGTTTCTGGTAGTGGTATATGGTGTATAGTGCTGTGTTTAGGTTAGTGCTCTGTATAAACTGTGTATAGTATATGTTTCTGGTAGTGGTATATGGTGTATAGTGCTGTGTTTAGGTTAGTGCTCTGTATAAACTGTGTATAGTATATGTTTCTGGTAGTGGTATATGGTGTATAGTGCTGTGTTTAGGTTAGTGCTCTGTATAAACTGTGTATAGTATATGTTTCTGGTAGTGGTATATGGTGTATAGTGCTGTGTTTAGGTTAGTGCTCTGTATAAACTGTGTATAGTATATGTTTCTGGTAGTGGTATATGGTGTATAGTGCTGTGTTTAGGTTAGTGCTCTGTATAAACTGTGTATAGTATATGTTTCTGGTAGTGGTATATGGTGTATAATGCTGTGTTTAGGTTAGTGCTCTGTATAAACTGTGTATAGTATATGTTTCTGGTAGTGGTATATGGTATATAATGCTGTGTTTAGGTTAGTGCTCTGTATAAACTGTGTATAGTATATGTTTCTGGTAGTGGTATATGGTGTATAGTGCTGTGTTTAGGTTAGTGCTCTGTATAAACTGTGTATAGTATATGTTTCTGGTAGTGGTATATGGTATATAATGCTGTGTTTAGGTTAGTGCTCTGTATAAACTGTGTATAGTATGTTTCTGGTAGTGGTACATGGTGTATAGTGCTGTGTTTAGGTTAGAGCTCTGTATAAACTGTGTATAGTATATGTTTCTGGTAGTGGTATATGGTGTATAGTGCTGTGTTTAGGTTAGAGCTCTGTATAAACTGTGTATAGTATATGTTTCTGGTAGTGGTATATGGTGTATAGTGCTGTGTTTAGGTTAGTGCTCTGTATAAACTGTGTATAGTATATGTTTCTGGTAGTGGTATATGGTGTATAGTGCTGTGTTTAGGTTAGTGCTCTGTATAAACTGTGTATAGTATATGTTTCTGGTAGTGGTATATGGTGTATAGTGCTGTGTTTAGGTTAGTGATCTGTAAAAACTGTGTATAGTATATGTTTCTGGTAGTGGTATATGGTGTATAGTGCTGTGTTTAGGTTAGTGCTCTGTATAAACTGTGTATAGTATATGTTTCTAGTAGTGGTATATGGTGTATAGTGCTGTGTTTAGGTTAGTGCTCTGTATAAACTGTGTATAGTATATGTTTCTGGTAGTGGTATATGGTGTATAGTGCTGTGTTTAGGTTAGTGATCTGTAAAAACTGTGTATAGTATATGTTTCTGGTAGTGGTATATGGTGTATAGTGCTGTGTTTAGGTTAGTGCTCTGTATAAACTGTGTATAGTATATGTTTCTGGTAGTGGTATATGGTGTATAGTGCTGTGTTTAGGTTAGTGCTCTGTATAAACTGTGTATAGTATATGTTTCTAGTAGTGGTATATGGTGTATAGTGCTGTGTTTAGGTTAGTGCTCTGTATAAACTGTGTATAGTATATGTTTCTGGTAGTGGTATATGGTGTATAGTGCTGTGTTTAGGTTAGTGATCTGTAAAAACTGTGTATAGTATATGTTTCTGGTAGTGGTATATGGTGTATAGTGCTGTGTTTAGGTTAGTGCTCTGTATAAACTGTGTATAGTATATGTTTCTGGTAGTGGTATATGGTGTATAGTGCTGTGTTTAGGTTAGTGCTCTGTATAAACTGTGTATAGTATATGTTTCTGGTAGTGGTATATGGTGTATAGTGCTGTGTTTAGGTTAGTGCTCTGTATAAAGTGTGTATAGTATATGTTTCTGGTAGTGGTATATGGTGTATAGTGCTGTGTTTAGGTTAGTGCTCTGTATAAACTGTGTATAGTATATGTTTCTGGTAGTGGTATATGGTGTATAGTGCTGTGTTTAGGTTAGTGCTCTGTATAAACTGTGTATAGTATATGTTTCTGGTTGTGGTATATGGTGTATAATGCTGTGTTTAGGTTAGTGCTCTGTATAAACTGTGTATAGTATATGTTTCTGGTAGTGGTATATGGTGTATAGTGCTGTGTTTAGGTTAGTGCTCTGTATAAACTGTGTATAGTATATGTTTCTGGTAGTGGTATATGGTGTATAGTGCTGTGTTTAGGTTAGAGCTCTGTATAAACTGTGTATAGTATATGTTTCTGGTAGTGGTATATGGTATATAATGCTGTGTTTAGGTTAGTGCTCTGTATAAACTGTGTATAGTATATGTTTCTGGTAGTGGTATATGGTGTATAGTGCTGTGTTTAGGTTAGTGCTCTGTATAAACTGTGTATAGTATATGTTTCTGGTAGTGGTATATGGTATATAATGCTGTGTTTAGGTTAGTGCTCTGTATAAACTGTGTATAGTATGTTTCTGGTAGTGGTACATGGTGTATAGTGCTGTGTTTAGGTTAGAGCTCTGTATAAACTGTGTATAGTATATGTTTCTGGTAGTGGTATATGGTGTATAGTGCTGTGTTTAGGTTAGTGCTCTGTATAAACTGTGTATAGTATATGTTTCTGGTAGTGGTATATGGTGTATAGTGCTGTGTTTAGGTTAGTGCTCTGTATAAACTGTGTATAGTATATGTTTCTGGTAGTGGTATATGGTGTATAGTGCTGTGTTTAGGTTAGTGATCTGTATAAACTGTGTATAGTATATGTTTCTGGTAGTGGTATATGGTGTATAGTGCTGTGTTTAGGTTAGTGCTCTGTATAAACTGTGTATAGTATATGTTTCTGGTAGTGGTATATGGTGTATAGTGCTGTGTTTAGGTTAGTGCTCTGTATAAACTGTGTATAGTATATGTTTCTGGTAGTGGTATATGGTATATAATGCTGTGTTTAGGTTAGAGCTCTGTATAAACTGTGTATAGTATATGTTTCTGGTAGTGGTATATGGTGTATAGTGCTGTGTTTAGGTTAGTGCTCTGTATAAACTGTGTATAGTATATGTTTCTGGTAGTGGTATATGGTGTATAGTGCTGTGTTTAGGTTAGTGCTCTGTATAAACTGTGTATAGTATATGTTTCTGGTAGTGGTATATGGTGTATAGTGCTGTGTTTAGGTTAGTGCTCTGTATAAACTGTGTATAGTATATGTTTCTGGTAGTGGTATATGGTATATAATGCTGTGTTTAGGTTAGTGCTCTGTATAAACTGTGTATAGTATGTTTCTGGTAGTGGTATATGGTGTATAGTGCTGTGTTTAGGTTAGAGCTCTGTATAAACTGTGTATAGTATATGTTTCTGGTAGTGGTATATGGTGTATAGTGCTGTGTTTAGGTTAGTGCTCTGTATAAACTGTGTATAGTATATGTTTCTGGTAGTGGTATATGGTGTATAATGCTGAGTTTAGGTTAGTGCTCTGTATAAACTGTGTATAGTATATGTTTCTGGTAGTGGTATATGGTGTATAGTGCTGTGTTTAGGTTAGTGCTCTGTATAAACTGTGTATAGTATATGTTTCTAGTAGTGGTATATGGTGTATAGTGCTGTGTTTAGGTTAGTGCTCTGTATAAACTGTGTATAGTATGTTTCTGGTAGTGGTATATGGTGTATAGTGCTGTGTTTAGGTTAGTGCTCTGTATAAACTGTGTATAGTATATGTTTCTGGTAGTGGTATATGGTGTATAGTGCTGTGTTTAGGTTAGTGCTCTGTATAAGCTGTGTATAGTATATGTTTCTGGTAGTGGTATATGGTGTATAGTGCTGTGTTTAGGTTAGTGCTCTGTATAAACTGTGTATAGTATGTTTCTGGTAGTGGTATATGGTGTATAGTGCTGTGTTTAGGTTAGTGCTCTGTATAAACTGTGTATAGTATATGTTTCTGGTAGTGGTATATGGTGTATAGTGCTGTGTTTAGGTTAGAGCTCTGTATAAACTGTGTATAGTATATGTTTCTGGTAGTGGTATATGGTGTATAGTGCTGTGTTTAGGTTAGTGCTCTGTATAAACTGTGTATAGTATATGTTTCTGGTAGTGGTATATGGTGTATAGTGCTGTGTTTAGGTTTGTGCTCTGTATAAACTGTGTATAGTATATGTTTCTGGTAGTGGTATATGGTGTATAGTGCTGTGTTTAGGTTAGAGCTCTGTATAAACTGTGTATAGTATATGTTTCTGGTAGTGGTATATGGTGTATAGTGCTGTGTTTAGGTTAGTGCTCTGTATAAACTGTGTATAGTATATGTTTCTGGTAGTGGTATATGGTGTATAATGGTGTGTTTAGGTTAGTGCTCTGTATAAACTGTGTATAGTATATGTTTCTGGTAGTGGTATATGGTGTATAGTGCTGTGTTTAGGTTAGTGCTCTGTATAAACTGTGTATAGTATATGTTTCTGGTAGTGGTATATGGTGTATAGTGCTGTGTTTAGGTTAGTGCTCTGTATAAACTGTGTATAGTATATGTTTCTGGTAGTGGTATATGGTGTATAATGGTGTGTTTAGGTTAGTGCTCTGTATAAACTGTGTATAGTGTATGTTTCTGGTAGTGGTATATGGTGTATAGTGCTGTGTTTAGGTTAGTGCTCTGTATAAACTGTGTATAGTATATGTTTCTGGTAGTGGTATATGGTGTATAGTGCTGTGTTTAGGTTAAAGCTGTAAACGCTCCTGGTGGTCAGTGTTGCGCTGTGACTGGACACAGTGGTCAGTGTAGGATGTTGTTATGTTTTTGATTAGATTAATCTTATGAGTGCTGTATCAGATTCTCTGCTTTACTTTATTGATGACCCAGACGGGTCAGTGTCGGGTTGCCAGGTTGAGCTTTTGGGCTTCACCCAGAGAGCTGCTGAACATTAGGCAGCTGGCAGGAGTCTCGCTCACCTGTCCCTTCTTTTACTCGTTCTTTTACTTCCTCTCTCTCTTTCACACTTTCCTTCACTCCTTCTCTCTCTCTTTTACTCATTCTTTTACTCCCTCTCTCTTTCACACTTTCCTTTACTCCTTCTCTCTCTCTTTTACTCATTCTTTTACTCCCTCTCTCTTTCACACTTTCCTTTACTCCTTCTCTCTCTCTTTTACTCATTCTTTTACTCCCTCTCTCTTTCACACTTTCCTTTACTCCTTCTCTCTCTCTTTTACTCATTCTTTTTCTTCCTCTCTCTCTTTCACACTTTCCTTCACTCCTTCTCTCTCTCTTTTACTCATTCTTTTACTTCCTCTCTCTCTTTCACACTTTCCTTTACTCCTTCTCTCTCTCTTTTACTCATTCTTTTACTCGTTCTCTTTTACTCGTTCTTTTACTCTCTCTCTCTTTTACTCATTCTCTCTCTTTCACACTTTCCTTTACTCTCTCTCTCTTTTTACTTTCTTTTACTCGTTCTCTTTCTTTTACTCCTTCTTTTACTCATTCTTTTACTCATTCTTTTACTCGTTCTCTCTCTTGTACTCGTTCTTTTACTCCTTTCTCTTTTACTCTTTTCTTTACTCCCTCTCTCTCTTTTACTCTTTCCTTTACTCCCTCTCTCATACTCTTTCTTTTACCCCCTCTGTCTTTTACTTTCTTTTACTCCCTCTCTCTCTCTTATACTTTCTTTTACTCCCCCCTCTCTCTTTTACTCATTCTTTTACTCTTTCTCTCTCTCTTTTACTCATTCTTTTACTTGTTCTCTCTCTTTTACTCGTTCTTTTACACTCTCTCTTGTACTCGTTCTTTTACTCCTTCTTTCTCTTTTACTCTTTTCTTTACTCCCTCTCTCTCTCTTTTACTCTTTCCTTTACTCCCTCTCTCATACTCTTTCTTTTACACCCTCTGTCTTTTACTTTCTTTTACTCCCTCTCTCTCTCTCTTATACTCTTTCTTTTACTCCCCCCTCTCTCTTTTACTCATTCTTTTACTCTTTCTCTCTCTCTTTTACTCATTCTTTTACTCTTTCTCTCTCTCTTTTACTCATTCTTTTACTCTTTCTCTCTCTCTTTTACTCATTCTTTTACTCTTTCTCTCTCTCTTTTACTCATTCTTTTACTCTTTCTCTCTCTCTTTTACTCGTTCTTTTACTCCTTCTTTCTCTTTTACTCTTTTCTTTACTCCCTCTCTCTCTTTTACTCTTTCCTTTACTCCCTCTCTCATACTCTTTCTTTTACTCCCCCCTCTCTCTTTTACTTTCTTTTACACCCTCTCTCTCTTATACTCTTTCTTTTACTCCCCCCTCTCTCTCTTTTACTCTCTCTCTCGCTTTTACTCTTTCTTTTACTCCGTCTCTCTCTTTTACTCTTTCTTTTACTCTCTTTCTCTCTCTCTCTCCTTTACTCGTTCTTTTACTCCCTCTCTCTTATACTCTTTCTTTTACTCCCCCTCTCTCTCTTTTACTCTCTCTCTCTCTCGCTTTTACTCTTTCTTTTACTCCGTCTCTCTTTTACTCTTTCTTTTACTCCCTCTCTCTCTCTTACTCTTTCTTTTACTCTCTTTCTCTCTCTCTCTCCTTCACTCGTTCTTTTACTCCCTCTCTCTTTCTTTTACTCTTTCCTTTACTCCCTCTCCCTCTTTTACTCATTCTTTTACTGTCTCTTTCACTTTTTCTTTTACTCTCCCTTTCTTTTATACTTTTTTACTCTCTCTTTTACTCTCCCCTTCTTGTACCCTTTATTTACTCTCTCTTTCTTCTACTCTTTATTTACTCTCTCCTTTTACTATTTATTTACTCTCTTTCTTTATCTCTCCTTTTACTCTTTTTTACTTTCCTGGTTTACTCTTTCTTTTACTCATTCTTTTTTTACTCTCCTTCTTTTACTCTTTTTTACTCTTTCTTTTACTCCCTCCCTCTTTCTTTTACTCTTTCTTTTACTCCCTCCCTCTTTCTTTTACTCTCTTCCTTTTACTCTTTTTAACACTCTTTCTTTTACTCTTTCTTTTACTCCCTCATACTTTGTTTTACTCTTTTTACTCTCTCTTTTACTCTCTTCCCGCTACTCTTTTTTACCCTCTTTCTTTTACTTTTTACTCTTTCTTCTACTCTTATTTTGCTCTCTTTTACTGTTTCTTTAACTCTCTTTACTCACTTTTACTTTTTTTACCCTCTCTTTCTTTTACTCTTTTTTATTTTTTTCTTTTAGTCTCTTTAGCCTCGCTTTCTTTCTTTCTTTCTTTTTTCTTTCTCTCTCTCTCTCTGCCTGCTTGCCAGCCTTTGGCTCTGACCACAGTCCAGTCTGAGATCTCCTTAGAGCCCCTCACAACCTCCACATTTAGCCTCGTCCACAACAGCGGTCAGCTCATTTTTATTAAAACCCGTCCAGCTTCATAGCCAGCACCTCAACCGCAGTACACATACAGTGATCAGGCCTAATAATGGCTCGACTGCTGGACCCTGTAGAGCAGAGGAGCTGTGGAGGGAGCAGCTTCAGGTTCTGCTCGTGTTCCAGTGATTCGGTGAGCTCGGCAGTGTTTGACTGTAGCTGTGGCGACGGTCGCTGTGGAGCGGTCACTGCAGAGGCGCCGTGAGGCTTTCTGGTCATTCAGCTCAAGTGCTTCGTGCAGTAGAGTCGTCTCAGAGCAGCAGCGTCCTCTAGAGGTCGGTCGCGTGAACTGCACCGGTCAGCACACCAGGTCGTTCCTGTTTACAGCAAAGCCCCTCGTCTCGGATTCTGTTTAATTAATGAATTCTCCAGACCCCCAGATCTTTCACTTCACACCACGGCTGCGTCTGTGGGTAGGAGAGGAGATATTCTATAGTCATTTGAATTTGATGAAGTTGTTATTTCTCAGGAAGAAATACAGCCTGTGTGTTTTTATCATTTCTTGACATCAGAGGAGTTGAAGGGTCTGTCTGCTCGATTCAGAATATAAACCATAAACCAGAATATTTACCCTCTTTGCTGTGTTTACAGACCACGTCTCTCTCTCTCTCTTTTACTCTTTCTTTTACTCTCTCTCTCTCTCTTTTACTCTTTCTTTTACTCTCTCTCTCTCTCTTTTACTCTTTCTTTTACTCTCTCTCTCTCTCTTTTACTCTTTCTTTTACTCTCTCTCTCTTTTACTCTTTCTTTTACTCTCTCTCTTTAATCTTTCTTTTACTCTTTCTTTTACTCTCTCTTTAATCTTTCTTTTACTCTCTCTCTCTTTTACTCTTTCTTTTACTCTCTCTTTACTCTTTCTTTTACTCTCTCTTTACTCTTTCTTTTACTCTCTCTCTCTTTTACTCTTTCTTTTACTCTCTCTCTTTAATCTTTCTTTTACTCTTTCTTTTACTCTCTCTTTAATCTTTCTTTTACTCTCTCTCTCTCTCTTTTACTCTTTCTTTTACTCTCTCTCTCTTTAATCTTTCTTTTACTCTTTCTTTTACTCTCTCTTTAATCTTTCTTTTACTCTCTCTCTCTTTTACTCTTTCTTTTACTCTCTCTCTCTCTCTTTTACTCTTTCTTTTACTCTCTCTCTCTTTTACTCTTTCTTTTACTCTCTCTCTTTAATCTTTCTTTTACTCTTTCTTTTACTCTCTCTTTAATCTTTCTTTTACTCTCTCTCTCTTTTACTCTTTCTTTTACTCTCTCTCTCTTTTACTCTTTCTTTTACTCTCTCTCTTTAATCTTTCTTTTACTCTTTCTTTTACTCTCTCTTTAATCTTTCTTTTACTCTCTCTCTCTTTTACTCTTTCTTTTACTCTCTCTCTCTTTTACTCTTTCTTTTACTCTCTCTCTTTTACTCTTTCTTTTACTCTCTCTCTCTTTTACTCTTTCTTTTACTCTCTCTCTTTAATCTTTCTTTTACTCTCTCTCTCTTTTACTCTTTCTTTTACTCTCTCTCTTTTACTCTTTCTTTTACTCTCTCTCTTTAATCTTTCTTTTACTCTTTCTTTTACTCTCTCTTTAATCTTTCTTTTACTCTCTCTCTCTTTTACTCTTTCTTTTACTCTCTCTCTCTTTTACTCTTTCTTTTACTCTCTCTCTCTTTTACTCTTTCTTTTACTCTTTCTTTTACTCTCTCTCTCTTTTACTCTTTCTTTTACTCTCTCTCTCTTTTACTCTTTCTTTTACTCTCTCTCTTTTACTCTTTCTTTTACTCTCTCTTTACTCTTTCTTTTACTCTCTCTCTCTCTCTTTTACTCTTTCTTTTACTCTCTCTCTCTTTTACTCTTTCTTTTACTCTCTCTCTTTAATCTTTCTTTTACTCTTTCTTTTACTCTCTCTTTAATCTTTCTTTTACTCTCTCTCTCTTTTACTTTCTTTTACTCTCTCTCTCTCTCTTTTACTCTTTCTTTTACTCTCTCTCTCTCTTTTACTCTTTCTTTTACTCTCTCTCTCTTTTACTCTTTCTTTTACTCTCTCTCTTTCTCTTTTACTCTTTCTTTTACTCTCTCTCTCTTTTACTCTTTCTTTTACTCTCTCTCTCTTTTACTCTTTCTTTTACTCTCTCTCTCTTTTACTCTTTCTTTTACTCTCTCTCTTTCTCTTTTACTCTTTCTTTTACTCTCTCTCTCTTTTACTCTTTCTTTTACTCTCTCTCTCTTTTACTCTTTCTTTTACTCTCTCTCTCTCTCTTTTACTCTTTCTTTTACTCTCTCTCTCTTTTACTCTTTCTTTTACTCTCTCTCTCTCTCTTTTACCCTCTCTCTCTTTTACTCTTTCTTTTACTCTCTCTCTTTAATCTTTCTTTTACTCTTTCTTTTACTCTCTCTTTAATCTTTCTTTTACTCTCTCTCTCTTTTACTCTTTCTTTTACTCTCTCTCTCTCTCTTTTACTCTTTCTTTTACTCTCTCTCTCTCTCTTTTACTCTTTCTTTTTCTCTCTCTCTTTTACTCTTTCTTTTACTCTCTCTCTAATCTTTCTTTTACTCTTTCTTTTACTCTCTCTTTAATCTTTCTTTTACTCTCTCTCTCTTTTACTCTTTCTTTTACTCTCTCTTTAATCTTTCTTTTACTCTCTCTCTCTTTTACTCTTTCTTTTACTCTCTCTCTCTTTTACTTTTTCTTTTACTCTCTCTTTTACTTTTTCTTTTACTCTCTCTCTCTTTTACTCTTTCTTTTACTCTCTCTCTCTCTCTCTCTTTTACTCTTTCTTTTACTCTCTCTCTCTCTCTTTTACTCTTTCTTTTACTCTCTCTCTCTCTCTTTTACTCTTTCTTTTACTCTCTCTCTCTCTCTTTTACTCTTTCTTTTACTCTCTCTCTCTTTTACTCTTTCTTTTACTCTCTCTCTCTCTCTTTTACTCTCTCTCTCTTTTACTCTTTCTTTTACTCTCTCTCTTTAATCTTTCTTTTACTCTTTCTTTTACTCTCTCTTTAATCTTTCTTTTACTCTCTCTCTCTTTTACTCTTTCTTTTACTCTCTCTCTCTCTCTTTTACTCTTTCTTTTACTCTCTCTCTCTCTCTTTTACTCTTTCTTTTACTCTCTCTCTCTTTTACTCTTTCTTTTACTCTCTCTCTAATCTTTCTTTTACTCTTTCTTTTACTCTCTCTTTAATCTTTCTTTTACTCTCTCTCTCTTTTACTCTTTCTTTTACTCTCTCTTTAATCTTTCTTTTACTCTCTCTCTCTTTTACTCTTTCTTTTACTCTCTCTCTCTTTTACTTTTTCCTTTACTCTCTCTCTCTTTTACTTTTTCTTTTACTCTCTCTCTCTTTTACTCTTTCTTTTACTCTCTCTCTCTTTTACTCTTTCTTTTACTCTCTCTCTCTCTCTCTTTTACTCTTTCTTTTACTCTCTCTCTCTTTTACTCTTTCTTTTACTCTCTCTCTCTCTCTTTTACTCTTTCTTTTACTCTCTCTCTCTTTTACTCTTTCTTTTACTCTCTCTCTTTACTCTTTCTTTTACTCTCTCTCTCTTTTACTCTTTCTTTTACTCTCTCTCTCTTTTACTCTTTCTTTTACTCTCTCTCTCTCTCTTTTACTCTTTCTTTTACTCTCTCTCTCTTTTACTCTTTCTTTTACTCTCTCTTTAATCTTTCTTTTACTCTCTCTTTAATCTTTCTTTTACTCTCTCTCTCTTTTACTCTTTCTTTTACTCTCTCTCTTTAATCTTTCTTTTACTCGCTCTCTTTTACTCTTTCTTTTACTCTCTCTCTTTAATCTTTCTTTTACTCTCTCTCTCTTTAATCTTTCTTTTACTCGCTCTCTTTTACTCTTTCTTTTACTCTCTCTCTTTAATCTTTCTTTTACTCTCTCTCTCTTTAATCTTTCTTTTTCTCTCTCTCTCTCTCGTTTACTTTCTTTTACTCTCTCTCTCTTACTCTTTCTTTTACTCTCTCTCTTTAATCTTTCTTTTACTCTCTCTCTTTAATCTTTCTTTTACTCTCTCTCTCTCTCTTACTCTTTCTTTTACTCTCTCTCTTTAATCTTTATTTTACTCTCTCTCTTTTACTCTTTCTTTTACTCTCTCTCTCTTTAATCTTTCTTTTACTCTCTCTCTCTCTCGTTTACTTTCTTTTACTCTCTCTCTCTTACTCTTTTTTTTACTCCCTCTTACTCTTTCTTTTACTCTCTCTTTTACTCTCTCTCTCTTACTCTTTCTTTTACTCCCTCTTACTCTTTCTTTTACTCTCTCTCTCTTACTCTTTCTTTTACTCTCTCTCGTTTACTCTTTCTTTTACTCTCTCTCTCTTACTATTTCTTTTACTCTCTCTCTCTTACTCTTTCTTTTACTCTCTCTCTCTTACTCTTTCTTTTACTCTCTCTCGTTTACTCTTTCTTTTACTCTCTCTCTCTCTTACTCTTTCTTTTACTCTCTCTCGTTTACTCTTTCTTTTACTCTCTCTCTCTTACTCTTTCTTTTACTCTCTCTCGTTTACTCTTTCTTTTACTCCCTCTTACTCTTTCTTTTACTCTCTCTCTCGTTTACTCTTTCTTTTACTCTCTCGTTTACTTTCTTTTACTCTCTCTCTCTTTTACCTTTTCTTTTACTCTCTCTCTCTCTCTCTCTCTTTTACCCTTTCTTTTACTCTCTCTCTTTTACTCTTTCTTTTACTCTCTCTCGTTTACTCTTTCTTTTACTCTCTCTCTCTCTTACTCTTTCTTTTACTCTCTCTCTCTCTCTCTTACTCTTTCTTTTACTCTCTCTCTCTTTTACTCTTTCTTTTACTCTCTCTCTCTCTTTTACTCTTTCTTTTACTCTCTCTCTTTTACTCTTTCTTTTACTCTCTCTGTCTCTCTCTTGCTCTTTCTTTTACTCTCTCTCTCTTTCTCTCTCTCTTACTCTTTCTTTTACTCTCTCTCTCTTTTACTCTTTCTTTTACTCTTTTTCTCTCTCGTTTACTCTTTCTTTTACTATCTCTCTCTCTTACTCTTTCTTTTTCTCTCTCTCTCTTTCTCTCTTACTCTTTCTTTTACTCTCTCTCTCTTTCTCTCTTACTCTTTCTTTTACTCTTTTTCTTTCTCGTTTACTCTTTCTTTTACTCTCTCTCTTGTTTACTCTTTCTTTTACTCTCTCTCTCTCTCTTACTCTTTCTTTTACTCTCTCTCTCTTACTCTTTCTTTTACTCTCTCTGTCTCTCTCTAACTCTTTCTTTTGCAGAGTATAGCTTGTTCAGTGATGTTGAGATCTAGGCTCTGGGGTGGTCAGTCCATTGTTCTGAGAGCAGTAGCAGCAGTAGCTTCTTGGTTCGGTGTGTCTGTATCTCCTTTTCTCAGTGAGGAGCTTCCTGAAGAGCTGGACATTCTTTCAAACCCTCATAGTGTTGAGGTGTCTTCTCACATTCAGGATGGAGAGGAACACCTGTGGATGTTCTCAGATCTAAAGCTGGAGCTTTAAGTTTATCTGATGGAGGAAAGTGTTGGTAGATCTACCACGTGTTCCAGGTGGTTGTTAGGAGTCCCAGTTTCTTTGTAGCTTTCAGTCAGTCAACTAAGGCCTCAGCCTAGGCTGCTTTGTAGATGTGCCTCAGAGTGAAAGGATAAAGAGAGGTTGGAAGAGATGGTTCATGTAAAAATGGAGTGTAAACCCGCCCAAACATCATAAGTGGACCTCAAAATATCCTGACGAGGTATAAAAACCCAACGTCTGAGTGTGTGTGTGTGTTTGTCTTCATGGCAGAGAGCCCAGGAAGGTGGTGCTGCACCGGGGCGCCACAGGGCTGGGCTTTAACATCGTCGGTGGCGAGGACGGAGAGGGCATCTTTATCTCCTTCATCCTGGCAGGAGGCCCCGCGGACCTGAGCGGAGAGCTGAGGAAAGGAGACCGCCTCGTCTCGGTGAGTGACCCTCAGCAGCCCAGAAGGTTGAACTGTATATAGAACCAGTGTATACAGTAGACCTGAGCTGTACTGAGAATGTATTATCAGGATATTCAGTTATTAAAAAATTGGTATACTGGGTGATATCACCCCCCTTTTTTTGGGGGGAGAGGGGCTACTGAGGTTGGTAAACTTGTGTATGAATTTGACTTGTTCAGTGTAACTCCTTTTATATTTATCTCTTTATCCATCCATTTTTTAAACGTATCATTAAATAAAACTAATTAATATGTAACACAATAAGGAGACAAGTGGCTCCATCTTTAAATGTTTAATTGAGAGAGAAGAGCCGGAGGACCAGCTGTAGCCATCTGTTTGGTTATAAGTGTCCTCTCAAACTTATACCTCTAATCAATAGTCAATATGTAAAACTAGATTTCAGATATTGGGTAATGGGTTACTGACCATTACCCAGAAAAATGCATGAGCTCATAGTTGGTATTTATTATTATTATTATTATTATTATTTTATTTTATTTAACACAGATTAAGCCAAAAAAAAGTTTTGCCAAATATCTTGTTTTCAGTCACGTAACCGGGACAACGTTTGAAATCCAGATGGTTATCAAGATGGTTGTTTATTTACCGTAACGTTAGGTTTTAAATCTATCACCAGTCTTCTCTCACAAATCAACTGTACACAATACAATACTCACTCCTACTGACCGCACCATCAGGTCAGCTCTTCATTCACCAGTTTTCCTGTTTCCACCTTAACTGGAGCTCCTAAGACACCATTTAAGGTGGAACTGGGAATGAAAAGCTGATTTAACATGAGTATAATAATAACATTGTTTAAATAGGAGTACTATAAGAGTATATAAGATGACTGGTCACTGGTGATGGATTTAAAACTACAACAACAAAAAACTGGAACAGGAAGCTCCTCCAGCCTCATCCAGACCACAGATGAAGGATCGGCGACCCTTGGTACTCGGGTTAAAGCTCCATATGGTTTCTGTAAACAATGTAAACCATTAGTATTATTGCGAGCGTGTGATAGCGCCCCCTGTGTGGAAGATCATGTCCTACCATCCATGTGGAGTTTGCACCATAGCAGCTCAGTCACGTGTCATCATTTGTAAACAGCCTATAGGCTCGACCAGCAAGTGCTTCATACTTCATACGTCCAGCCCCGAGACTAATTACAGTGAAATGAGGATCATCTAACACAAACACACCCCGACATGTATCCTAGCCTACATACTACCCTGAAATACATCTGCGTCTAAACCGCTCCCTCTGGACCTCCTTACAAATAGCCCTGACGTCACGTTACCAGACTGGAAGCCTCCTGTTTGTCTTCACCCTCAGGTTTCTTTCTACCTAGTCTAGATCAGTCCTTCTGCTGAATCCAAAACATTTTTTTCAAAATCTTAGCATGATTAACGTCTCAAACAGATACACAACGTCACTCACACGTTGTTTTTATGACAACAGCACCGTTCTGAATGAGAATGATGGGAATCCAGGTCCAGCTAATTCATAGAGAACTACATATAAAATGATATAGGTCATCGGACGCCTTAGAGACTGTTCAGTATCTTCTGGTTACTTCTGTGAACATGCATTCAGGACTTCCTGCTGTTGTGTCTTCGTGCCTTCTACACCAGTGCCAATCAATACTCAAGTGAAGATTCATCGACACCGTCGAGTCACATTGTTATGACCACCTCCTATGTTGGCAGCACGTTGGTGGCAGAGTTATGGTCTGGGAGACGTTCTCTGGACCCACTCATCCATGTGGAAGACTCTCTAAACCGATTTGGAGTATGAATCCATCCTTACAGATCACGTACACCATACGTGCTGATGGTCTTCTCTGGGGCGGATGGGATCTTCCAGCAAGACAATGCGACACGTCACATGACTAGAAATGTCCAGCATTGGTTGGAAGAGTTGACCAAGACTTCCAAGTATTACCCTGGACCCCAAATATGGCAGACTTGAACCCAGTTGAGCAGCTGTGGGACCACCTGGATGGTGGTGTTGGTTCTATGGATTGCTCCCTCCAACAGCTGTGGGATACACTGCAGTCAGCATGGCTCCAGATACCTGTGACCACCTACCTGGACCTTATTGAGTTCCCCAGTCCCAGTCTAGCTGCTGTCTGTGCTGCACCTGGTTGTTACTCTGGATATTAGCTTGGTCATAATAATGTGATTCGACTGTGTATTTATTAATTATGGATGTTTCTTGGTTGCTGTCATTAACATTGTAAATGCACTAACAGAGTTAATGTATCAGATGTGGTGTGTGTGTGTGTGTGTGTGTGTGTGTGTGTGTGTGAGACTCTCTAAACCAGTACTGTATGTGGGTTGTATATATGAGATCAGTAGCCGAGTCAGAGTCTATGAACATCCTGATTTGAGGCTGGTTCAGATTTCCCCCGGTTCCTCAGGACTGAGTGTCGTCTCTCTTTGCCCCTACAGGTGAACGGAGTGGACCTGCGCAGCGCCACACACGAGCAGGCGGCAGCCGCTCTGAAAAACGCTGGACAGACGGTCACCATCATCGCCCATTATAGACCAGAGGGTGAGTCTGTAGGCTGATCCAGTCGGCCAGTCTTGTCCGCTGGTCAGTGAAAGCAGGTCCTGTAAGAAGCCAGAGAGGTTTAATGCAGGGATTCACCAGAGAGCTCTCACAGCTCCTCTCCTGCCTCGAACTAGCCAATCAAATCAAGCTGGATTGTTCCACCTCAGCCAGGTACATCTGATCTAGAGAGTGTGATAATTTGCTCACCCGCTGCTGTACCGTGTGTGTGTGTGTGTGTGTGTGTGTGTGTGAACACTTGTTCATGCTGCATTTTACGTTCATATTTATTCAAGGACAGATTCACTGTGCCTGAAGTGCATTACCTTGAATAGACAGAGAGAGAGAGAGGGGGAGGAGATAGAGAGGGAGGGAGAGAGAGTTAGAGTGGGAGGGATAGATATAGATAGAAATCTGTATGTCTCTCTCTATCCATCTCTCTCTATGTCTCTCTCTCTGTGTCTCTGTCTGTGTAAGATATGGATAGAGAGAGGAGAGAGAGAGTTAGACAGAGAGGACAGTTAGATTGAAATATAGAGAGAAGAGAAATAGAGGAGATACAGAGAGAGGAGAGAGAGAGAGGAGAAAGATCCAGAGAGAGGAAAGAGTTAGAGAGAGAGAGAGAGAGAGAGAGAGAGAGAGATACAGAGAGAGGAGAGAGAGAGAGGAGAAAGACCCAGAGAGAGGAAAGAGTTAGATAGAGAGAGAGAGATACAGAGAGAGGAGAGAGAGAGGAGAAAGATCCAGAGAGAGGAAAGAGTTAGATAGAGAGAGAGAGAGATACAGAGAGAGGAGAGAGAGAGATACAGAGAGAGGAGAGAGAGAGGAGAAAGATCCAGAGAGAGGAAAGAGTTAGATAGAGAGAGAGAGAGAGATACAGAGAGAGGAGAGAGAGAGAGGAGAAAGATCCAGAGAGAGGAAAGAGTTAGAGAGAGAGAGAGAGAGAGATACAGAGAGAGGAGAGAGAGAGAGGAGAAAGATCCAGAGAGAGGAAAGAGTTAGAGAGAGAGAGAGAGATACAGAGAGAGAGAGGAGAAAGATCCAGAGAGAGGAAAGAGTTAGAGAGAGAGAGAGAGATACAGAGAGAGGAGAGAGAGAGAGGAGAAAGATCCAGAGAGAGGAAAGAGTTAGAGAGAGAGAGAGAGATACAGAGAGAGGAGAGAGAGAGAGGAGAAAGACCCAGAGAGAGGAAAGAGTTAGATAGAGAGAGAGAGAGATACAGAGAGAGGAGAGAGAGAGAGGAGAAAGACCCAGAGAGAGGAAAGAGTTAGATAGAGAGAGAGAGAGAGATACAGAGAGAGGAGAGAGAGAGAGGAGAAAGACCCAGAGAGAGGAAAGAGTTAGATAGAGAGAGAGAGAGATACAGAGAGAGGAGAGAGATAGAGGAGAAAGATCCAGAGAGAGGAAAGAGTTAGATAGAGAGAGAGAGAGAGAGAGAGATACAGAGAGAGGAGAGAGAGAGAGGAGAAAGACCCAGAGAGAGTAAAGAGTTAGATAGAGAGAGAGAGAGAGAGATACAGAGAGAGGAGAGAGAGAGAGGAGAAAGACCCAGAGAGAGGAAAGAGTTAGAGAAAGAGAGACAGAGTGGAACGAGTTAGATAGAGAGAGAGAGGAGAGAGAGAGATACAGAGAGAGGAAAGAGTTAGAGAAAGAGAGACAGAGTGGAACGAGTTAGATAGAGAGAGAGAGGAGAGAGAGAGATACAGAGAGGAAAGAGTTAGAGAAAGAGAGACAGAGAGGAAAGAGTTAGATAGAGAGAGAGAGAGAGCAGAGAGAGATACAGAGAGAGGGAGAGAGGAGAAAGATCCAGAGAGAGGAAAGAGTTGGATAGAGAGAGAGAGAGAGCAGAGAGAGATACAGAGAGAGGGAGAGAGGAGAAAGATCCAGAGAGAGGAAAGAGTTGGATAGAGAAAGGGAGAGAGAGATACAGAGAGAGGAAAGAGTTCGAGAAAGAGAGACAGAGAGGAGAGAGTTAGATAGAGGGAGCAAGATGACAGTTAGAGAGAGGGAGAGAGAGATACTGAGAGGGAGAGTTAGAGAGAGAGAAAGAAAGAGAGATACTGAGAGAGGGAGAGAGTTAGAGAAGGAGAGAGAGACTGAGAGAGGTAGAGAGTTAGAGAAAGAGAGAGATACTGAGAGAGGGAGAGAGCTAGAAAAAGAGAGAGATACTGAGAGAGTTAGAGAAAGAGAGATACTGAGAGAGGGAGAGAGTTAGAGAAAGAGAGAGATACTGAGAGAGGGAGAGAGCTAGAAAAAGAGAGAGATACTGAGAGAGTTAGAGAAAGAGAGATACTGAGAGAGGGAGAGAGTTAGAGAAAGAAAGAGAGATACTGAGAGAGGGAAAGTGGTAGAGAGAGAGAGAGGGAGAGATACTGAGAGAGGGATGGGAGGGGTTTGGTGTAGTCCTTCAGTGTGGGCCACTGTGAGAGAGGGAGAGAGTTAGAGAGAGGGAGAGAGAGAGTTAGAGAGAGAGAGAGTTAGAGAGAGAGGGGGAGTTAGAGAGAGAGAGAGAGTTAGAGAGAGAGAGAGAGAGTTAGAGAGAGAGAGGGAGTTAGAGAGAGAGTTAGAGAGAGGGAGAGAGTTAGAGAGAGAGAGAGAGTTAGAGAGAGAGAGGGAGTGAGAGTTAGAGAGAGGGAGAGAGAAAGAAAGAGAGATACTGAGAGAGGGATGGGAGGGGTTTGGTGTAGTCCTTCAGTGTGGGCCACTGTGAGAGAGGGAGAGAGTTAGAGAGAGGGAGAGAGATACTGAGAGAGGGAGAGAGAGAGAGAGAGAGTTAGAGAGGGAGAGAGAGAGATACTGAGAGAGGGAGAGAGAGTTAGAGAGAGAGAGAGAGAGAGAGTTAGAGAGGGAGAGAGGGAGAGAGAGTTAGAGAGGGAGAGAGAGTTAGAGAGAGAGAGAGTTAGAGAGAGAGAGAGAGAGATACTGAGAGAGGGAGAGAGAAAGAAAGAGAGATACTGAGAGAGGGATGGGAGGGGTTTGGTGTAGTCCTTCAGTGTGGGCCACTGTGTGAGAGAGAGAGAGTTAGAGAGAGAGAGAGAGAGTTAGAGAGAGAGAGAGTTAGAGAGAGAGAGGGAGTGAGAGTTAGAGAGAGGGAGAGAGAAAGAAAGAGAGATACTGAGAGAGGGATGGGAGGGGTTTGGTGTAGTCCTTTAGTGTGGGCCACTGTGAGAGAGAGGGAGAGAGAGAGAGAGTTAGAGAGGGAGAGAGAGATACTGAAAGAGGGAGAGAGAGAGAGAGAGTTAGAGAGGGAGAGAGAGATACTGAGAGAGGGAGAGAGTTAGAGAGAGGGAGAGAGAAAGAAAGAGAGATACTGAGAGAGGGATGGGAGGGGTTTGGTGTAGTCCTTTAGTGTGGGCCACTGTGAGAGAGAGAGAGAGAGAGAGAGAGAGAGAGAGAGAGAGAGAGAGATACGGAGAGAGGGAGTTGGAGGGAGGTGGTAGACGAGGTGTGTGCTCTGGCCGTGTGACTGTGTCCAGTCAGTGGAGGAGTCAGTACAGAGAGGAGCCCTGCTGGAGTGGATCACTGTAAGTACTGTGTTTGGCTGAAGAAGGTGAAGTGTGTCTGGGACGGAGAGCAGAAGGTGGAGCTGATTGCAGGGTCTGGTCTGAGAACAGTGCTCTTCAGTCGGTTCTCGTGTGAACCACTTTGTTTACAAAGATAATTCTGGCTCGGCGGCTGAGACCGTGCGGGAGGAGGAGGTTTCTTTGACTTCAGCTGTTTGGTAGTTGTGGGTTAAAGACCTTCAGAAGTCAGTGTTCGGTTCTCTTTGGTTAATTATGCTGGAGTTTACATGTAGCTTAGTGTGTTGTTGTTGTTGTTGTTGTTGTTGATTGTGTAAATAATTAAAGGTCCTGTACAGAGTAAACACTTCTACACATGTTAATGCACAGTTACTGTTTATTTACTGAGTGTGTTACACCCCCCCCCCCCCCCCTCCCAATATGTTAAACTCTACTCAAATGATAAAATTGTGGATTGTTGATGTACTTTTACTTCGAAATGCAACACAACGTGTCTGAAAACAAAGTAAACCTAAATCTGGAGCATTTAAATGAACAGGGATTGATATAAAAAAAATAATAACATAATTTAATTATTATAAATTAAAACAATCTGAGAAGAAAGTAACTAATATACAATAAACGAAAATTAATAAATAACAGTGAACATAAAAGTAGAAATAATAATAATAATAAATAGATAAAAGTTAAGATTTAATTAATAAGAAATTAAAATAAAAAGAAGGTAAGAGATTACAAATAATAATAAACTTAAAAAAAGAAATTTAAGAGAGGAAAAAAACAATAATAATAATAATAATAACATTAAAATAAAATAAAATCAAATAATAATACAGAACCAATTAAATAAAATAAAAGAATAAAATAAATAAAATAATAAAGAAAAAAATAAAACAAGACTAAGACATTTTCCTGTAGTAGATTCCAGCTTGCTGGTGCCCTGTAGCTAAAAGCAGATTTTCTCCCAACCAATCACAGGGCTGATGTCTTTCTGGCTCCGCCCACTCAAACCAGTTTCAGAGTCAGAGAAACAGTTAAAACTCCTCCCTTCATTCCTTTATCATCACCAACACTGTTCCTTCATCCCTTCATTCCTTTATCAGCATCACCAACACTGTTCCTTCATCCCTTCATTCCTTTATCATCACCAACACTGTTCCTTCATCCATTCATTCCTTTATCATCACCAACACTGTTCCTTCATCCCTTCATTCTTTTATCATCACCAACACTGTTCCTTCATCCCTTCATTCCTTTATCATCACCAACACTGTTCCTTCATCCCTTCATTCCTTTATCATCACCAACACTGTTCCTTCATCCCTTCATTCTTTTATCATCATCAACACTGTTCCTTCATCCATTCATTCCTTTATCATCACCAACACTGTTCCTTCATCCCTTCATTCTTTTATCATCATCAACACTGTTCCTTCATCCATTCATTCCTTTATCATCACCAACACTGTTCCTTCATCCCTTCATTCCTTTATCATCAACACTGTTCCTTCATACCTTCATTCCTTTATCATCACCAACACTGTTCCTTCATCCCTTCATTCCTTTATCAGCATCATCAACACTGTTCCTTCATCCCCTCATTCTTTTATCATCACCAACACTGTTCCTTCATCCCTTCATTCCTTTATCATCAACACTGTTCCTATCATCCCTTCATTTCCTTTATCAGCATCATCAACACTGTTCCATCATCCCTTCATTCCTTTTATCATCACCAACACTGTTCCTTCATCCCTTTATCATCACCAACACTGTTCCTTCATCCCTTCATTCCTTTATCATCACCAACACTGTTCCTTCATCCCTTCATTCCTTTATCAGCATCACCAACACTGTTCCTTCATCCCTTCATTCCTTTATCATCACCAACCACTGTTTCTTCATCCATTCATTCCTTTATCATCACCAACACTGTTTCCTTCATCCTTCATTCTTTTATCATCACCAACACTGTTCCTTCATCCCTTCATTCCTTTATCATCACCAACACTGTCCTTCATCCCTTCATTCCTTTATCATCACCAACACTGTTCCTTCATCCCTTCATTCTTTATCATCATCAACACTGTTCCTTCATCCATTCATTCCTTTATCATCACCAACACTGTTCCTTCATCCCTTCATTCTTTTATCATCATCAACACTGTTCCTTCATCCATTCATTCCTTTATCATCACCAACACTGTTCCTTCATCCCTTCATTCCTTTATCATCAACACTGTTCCTTCATACCTTCATTCCTTTATCATCACCAACACTGTTCCTTCATCCCTTCATTCCTTTATCAGCATCATCAACACTGTTCCTTCATCCCCTCATTCTTTTATCATCACCAACACTGTTCCTTCATCCCTTCATTCCTTTATCATCAACACTGTTCCTTCATCCCTTCATTCCTTTATCAGCATCATCAACACTGTTCCTTCATCCCTTCATTCCTTTATCATCACCAACACTGTTCCTTCATTCCTTTATCATCACCAACACTGTTCCTTCATCCCTTCATTCCTTTATCATCACCAACACTGTTCCTTCATCCCTTCATTCCTTTATCAGCATCATCAACACTGTTCCTTCATCCCTTCATTCCTTTATCATCACCAACACTGTTCCTTCATCCCTTTATTCCTTTATCATCACCAACACTGTTCCTTCATCCCTTTATTCCTTTATCATCACCAACACTGTTCCTTCATCCCTTTATTCCTTTATCATCACCAACACTGTTCCTTCATCCCTTCATTACTTTATCATCACCAACACTGTTCCTTCATTCCTTTATCATCACCAACACTGTTCCTCCATCCCTTTATTCCTTTATCATCACCAACACTGTTCCTTCATCCCTTCATTCCTTTATCATCACCAACACTGTTCCTTCATCCCTTCATTCCTTTATCAGCATCATCAACACTGTTCCTTCATCCCTTCATTCCTTTATCATCACCAACACTGTTCCTTCATCCCTTTATTCCTTTATCATCACCAACAACTGTTCCTTCATCCCTTTATTCCTTTATCATCACCAATCACTGTTCCTTCATCCCTTCATCCTTTATCATCACCAACACTGTTCCTTCATCCCTTCATTCCTTTATCAGCATCATCAACACTGTTCCTTCATCCCCTCATTCTTTTATCATCACCAACACTGTTCCTTCATCCCTTCATTCCTTTATCATCACCAACACTGTTCCTTCATCCCTTTATTCCTTTATCATCACCAACACTGTTCCTCCATCCCTTTATTCCTTTATCATCACCAACACTGTTCCTTCATCCCTTCATTCCTTTATCATCACCACACTGTTCCTTCATCCCTTCATTCCTTTATCAGCAATCATCAACACTGTTCCTTCATCCTTCATTCCTTATCATCACCAACACTGTTCCTTCATCCCTTTATTTCCTTTATCATCACAACACTGTTCCTTCATCCCTTCATTCCTTATAATCATCACCAACACTGTTCTTCATCCCTTCATTCCTTTATCAGCATCATCAACACTGTTCCTTCATCCCTTCATTCCTTTATCATCACCAACACTGTTCCTTCATCCCTTTATTCCTTTATCATCACCAACACTGTTCCTTCATCCCTTTATTCCTTTATCATCACCAACACTGTTCCTTCATCCCTTCATTCCTTT
>CM038723.1:33981800-34099300 GCA_021613375.1 Megaleporinus macrocephalus
CCTGTGATATGTTATATTAACAACATGCTTAGGAACTGACAGAAGAACCAACCAGTAACGCTTTGATTTACAGTGAGAGAGACAAGAGCTTCTCAGGCCATCGAAGTTCTAGATATATTGCTGACTGTGAATATGAGGCTTATAATCAGGTGTACCTGTACACAGGTAGGTGAAGGTAGTGTTACTGCTGTGAATGCTGGGTTTCTTCTGCTCCTCAGGGCTCTGTTCGACTATGATAAAACCAAGGACTCGGGTCTGCCCAGCCAGGGCCTGAACTTCAAGTTTGGAGACATCCTGCACGTAGTGAACGCCTCTGACGATGAGTGGTGGCAGGCACGGCAGGTCACCCCGGAGGGAGAGGTGGAGGAGATGGGGGTCATCCCCAGCAAGAGAAGGTCAGACCCTGCAAACACCTACATAAACCAGTCAGTTGAGCAGAGTCTCGACCCCGGCGTTAGGTTTGGACTGTGTTAGCTGCTGTAACTGCTTTAGTTATGGTATAAAAGCACCAGGACCATCAACACCAGAGCTCGTCCACTCAGCAGCTGTACACCCGCCAACAGTTACTTCCCAGTCAAGTCTCGGCTTCCATCCACATCAATGGAGAGACCTATAAACCTGAGACTGACAGCCAGGCTTATGTTTCAGACCCACGTTTCGCAGACTTTTCTCCTTTAGGACTTTGCTGACAAATTGATTGGCTCTTTTTACTGTAAGGCAAGATTAGCCTTAATATGAACCGCTTTATTAATCAAGTGTTTTCTGTTTTTAGATAATGTTGCACTACATGACCCTTTTCTCGTCCTCAGCACTCAAAACAAAATAGTGTCTATGTGTGTGTGTGTATATATATATACTGTTTTGTCACAGCCAATATATATACTACCAGTCAAGAGTTTAAGAACACCACCGATCAAGAGTTTAAGAACACCACCGATCAGGAGTTTAAGAACACCACCGATCAAGAGTTTAAGAACACCACCGATCAATAGTTTAAGAACACCACCGATCAAGAGTTTAAGAACACCACCGATCAGGAGTTTAAGAACACCACCGATCAGGAGTTTAAGAACACCACCGATCAAGAGTTTAAGAACACCACCGATCAAGAGTTTAAGAACACCACCGATCAATAGTTTAAGAACACCACCTGTCGAGTTTAAGAACACCACCGATCAGGAGTTTAAGAACACCACCGATCAAGAGTTTAAGAACACCACCGATCAGGAGTTTAAGAACACCACCGATCAGGAGTTTAAGAACACCACCTGTCGAGTTTAAGAACACCACCAGTCAAGAGTTTAAGAACACCACCGGTCAAGAGTTTAAGAACACCACCGGTCAAGAGTTTAAGAACACCACCGATCAATAGTTTAAGAACACCACCAATCAATAGTTTAAGACCACCGTCGGACAAGAGTTTAAGAACACCACCTGTCGAGTTTAAGAACACCACCAGTCAAGAGTTTAAGAACACCACCAGTCAAGAGTTTAAGAACACCACCAATCAATAGTTTAAGAACACCACCAATCAATAGTTTAAGAACACCGTCGCACAAGTGTTTAAGAACACCACCTGTCAAGTTTAAGAACACCACCGATCAAGAGTTTAAGAACACCACCGGTCAGGAGTTTAAGAACACCATCGGTCAATAGTTTAAGAACACCATCGGTCAATAGTTTAAGAACACCACCTGTCAATAGTTTAAGAACACCACCTGTCAATAGTTTAAGAACACCACCGATCAAGGGTTTAAGAACACCACCTGTCAAGAGCTTAAGAACACCACCAGTCAATATATTAAGAACACCACCGATCAAGAGTTTAAGAACACCACCTGTCAATAGTTTAAGAACACCATCGGTCAATAGTTTAAGAACACCACCAGTCAAGAGTTTAAGAACACCACCGGTCAATAGTTTAAGAACACCACTGGTCAAGAGTTTAAGAACACCACCGATCAATAGTTTAAGAACACCACCTGTCAATAGTTTAAGAACACCATCGGACAATAGTTTAAGAACACCACCGATCAAGAGTTTAAGAACACCACCAGTCAAGAGTTTAAGAACACCACTGGTCAAGAGTTTAAGAACACCACCTGTCAATAGTTTAAGAACACCATCGGACAATAGTTTAAGAACACCACCGATCAAGAGTTTAAGAACACCATCTGTCAATAGTTTAAGAACACCACCAGTCAAGAGTTTAAGAATACCACTGGTCAAGAGTTTAAGAACACCACCTGTCAATAGTTTAAGAACACCACCGATCAAGAGTTTAAGAACACCACCAGTCAAGAGTTTAAGAACACCACTGGTCAAGAGTTTAAGAACACCACCTGTCAATAGTTTAAGAACACCATCGGACAATAGTTTAAGAACACCACCGATCAAGAGTTTAAGAACACCACCGATCAAGAGTTTAAGAACACCACCGGTCAAGAGTTTAAGAACACTACCAGTCAAGAGTTTAAGAACACCACCGGTCACCGATCAAGAGTTTAAGAACACCACCGATCAATAGTTTAAGAACACCACCGATCAATAGTTTAAGAACACCACCAGTGAAGAGTTTAAGAACACCACCAGTCAAGAGTTTAAGAACACCACCAGTGAAGAGTTTAAGAACACCACCAGTGAAGAGTTTAAGAACACCACCAGTCAATAGTTTAAGAACACCACCAGTCAAGAGTTTAAGAACACCACCAGTCAAGAGTTTAAGAACACCACCGATCAAGAGTTTAAGAACACCACTGATCAATAGTTTAAGAACACCACCAGTCAATAGTTTAAGAACTCCACCAGTCAAGAGTTTAAGAACACCACCAGTCAAGAGTTTAAGAACACCACCGATCAAGAGTTTAAGAACACCACTGATCAATAGTTTAAGAACACCACCAATCAATAGTTTAAGAACACCACCAATCAATAGTTTAAGAACACCACTGATCAATAGTTTAAGAACACCACTGATCAATAGTTTAAGAACACCACCAATCAATAGTTTAAGAACACCACCAGTGAAGAGTTTAAGAACACCACTAGTCAAGAGTTTAAGAACACCACTGATCAATAGTTTAAGAACACCACCAATCAATAGTTTAAGAACACCACCAATCAATAGTTTAAGAACACCACCAATCAATAGTTTAAGAACACCACCAGTCAATAGTTTAAGAACACCACCAATCAATAGTTTAAGAACACCACCAATCAATAGTTTAAGAACACCACTGATCAATAGTTTAAGAACACCACCAGTCAATAGTTTAAGAACACCACCAATCAATAGTTTAAGAACACCACTGATCAATAGTTTAAGAACACCACTGATCAATAGTTTAAGAACACCACCAATCAATAGTTTAAGAACACCACCAATCAATAGTTTAAGAACACCACCAATCAATAGTTTAAGAACACCACCAGTCAATAGTTTAAGAACACCACCAATCAATAGTTTAAGAACACCACCTGTCGAGTTTAAGAACACCTGTCGAGTTTAAGAACACCATCGGACAAGAGTTTAAGAACACCACCTGTCGAGTTTAAGAACACCATCGGACAAGAGTTTTAGAACACCACCATATTTCTATGGTCCAATAAAAATGCTCCAGAATCACTTGGAAAATTAACTCACATCAAAAGTAAAAAAATGTTTTTGTAAGCTCCTGTAAAGTTGCTATTTTGGTGATACTGGTTTTTCATTGGACAGCGACGATATGTATGTTATTTTATCAGAATCTGCACATATGTAAAAGAAAGCACAATACATTTTTTTTTATTATACATGATAAGTTACTATATTTATTTAAGTTAGAACAGACAAAGTAAACTCACAACCTGCTCCGAAAGGCATATGGTGAGTTATTATATTATATTAATAATAATGATAAATTATGATAAATATTGCTATATTGTGCGACTAAATGCATGTGATGTGACTATAGATGTGTTTGCATTATCGCTTGGTCAGGATGTTCACAGCACACCACAAAACATTTACTGATGGGCAGGTAGGGGCTCATTTGCATATTGGGGTCATACGCGTAGTAATAAACAGTATATTCTGAAGCTGCAACATAAGTCCTGCTGTAGTAAATACTATTTTAAGATGTTTGGATTAGTGACCTGTAGCTTTTGTGTGTTTTTGTTTTTCAGAGTGGAGAAAAAAGAGAGAGCTAGGTTAAAGACGGTCAAGTTCAACTCCAAGTCTCGAGATAAAGGGGTAGGTCCACGACTCTGTGCTGGCCAATAGGGATTCTCTTAATCCGGCCTTAATGAGAAACGATATAACAGTGAGATGTTTCCAAACTAGTCCATTTTAGGAGATTTTTTTAGGAGCAAAGTCATTCGGAGTGGTCTTGGTGTGAAACGATTGGTTGTTGAGACTCCGACGTCGTTTTACAGGGGTGCTGATGGTAACCAGGGGTTGGCATATCTGTAACACTACTATATATCCTTCTTATTTACTACACTACTGTGTCTCCTGAGGTTCAATCTAGTTCAGGGTTTCTCAACATGTGCGCCATGGACCACTAGTGGGCGCTGAAACACATTCTAGTGGTCTGCAGGCCTGTACTTGGTGGGAGGCAGTAGTTTGTAGTGGGCTGGGAACTAAGTAATGATAAGAAATCAAACTTTTTCATGTTATAATCTAATATATCAATCTGAACATTGAAATTAATAAATATCTGAGACAAACTCAGCTGCAGGGACTGGATACAGATGGTCAGCTGGTCAGAGATCTGGGCCCACTTCCAGCCCAACACCAGCAGGTTCAGTTCACTGCTGGTGGAACACATGCTATGATCATACGAGGGAGCTCCATCAGTAGATCTTCTTCTTCTTCTTCTAGCAGCAGAAAATAATAGCAATGTTTGAATTCAGCTCCTGGATCACAGAGTAGCCGAGCATCAGTGACCCGAGCGGCTAAACTCAGATAAAGAATCAGAAATCAGGTTTAGCGTTGGTGTTGATTGTGAGGAAGCTCAGTGGGCGGAGTCAGAGAGGTTTCCAAATACCCTCCAAGCTAAAGAGTCACCTGGAACCCAAACCTTGTGGAGCAAGTTAGACCACAGCTCCAAATCACCATCCGCATCTTCTATTCATTTCAACATTGTGAAGCAAGATGGACCATCTGATCTCTTACCGTCTCTGATTCTCAGGTGTTCGGTGTCGGCATGATGTTGGCGTTCCTGTAGGCCGCTGAGCTCTGTAGCTATAAGCAGGTGGGCTTTCAGGTGGAGAAGCTTGAACACCCCTGTTCTAGTTGACCTGAGACGTCTGGTTCCTGTCAGCACCACTGTGTAAACAAGATGATGTGGGTTTATCTAGAACCGAGCGTTTCACACCAAATCTCTCTGGATGAGTGTGAACTCTGTGTCTCTGTAGCTTCTCAGGTTGAGGATAACTCAAGTCACTGCAGCCCGTATGACGTACTGTACTGTTTAATACACTAATCAAGCTCACGTCCGCTCGGTCTGGTATGAGTTAACAGCATGTTTAACTGCGACCGCTGCTGGCCCACCAGGTCTTAGCCTTACCTGACCTGCCTGTCAAAAGTTTGGGGACACCCAGCGTGTTTGTTTTTGGGGGACGTTTGACGGTCTTCTCGTTCAAGCTCTTGTTTAAATAACGTATTGGTCTAAAGACGCACCTGAGGGTTGACATTGAGCCAGAACTGCCAGTAATACAGTCAGTGAAATTTATAAATGTGATGGTGTTTACCTGTAAATAAAGCACATCTATTAATAGGGATGGACAGTATAGCAAACATGTGGTTACTGTCCAAATAAATAAATAGAATAATATTGAATTATAGTGGTCAGCACTGTCTCCTCACAGTAAGATGATCTGGGTGGGATTCCCGGTCCGGGTGGTTCTGTGTGGAGTGTGTATGTTCTCTCTGTGTTTGAGTGGGTTCCTCCGGGTTCTCCGGTTTCCTCCCACAGTCCAAACACATGCATGTTGGGATCCTCACTCTAAACTGCCCGTAGGTGTGAGTGGTGACCTGTCCATGGTGTACCCCGCCTTCATCAGATGATGCTGGGATTGGCTCCAGTCCCCCTGGTGACCCCATCTAGTGAGATGAAGCAGAAGATAATTGATGTACGGACCAATAGAAATGCTCCACTTCGTCACTTGGAACAAAAGCTCTTTATATTAACTTACAGTAACAAGATAGATCATGATACTTCATGATGTGATAGAACATCTAGTACCACATATAACATAATATAATAATATAATAATATAATAATAATAATAATAATACAAATAATAAATCTACAAGTGCACTGACGATATATCAGAAAAGCAAACTGTGACATAATTTATCACGATAACAGTAAAGTATCGGCGTATCGCTCACCTCTGTTAACATTTAACCGTATTAATAACTCTAATTTAACTTAGTAAAATTATAAATTATAGAAAAAATGCTTCTTTTCTTGAAGTTTTGATTTCAATAATCGTTTCAATCATACATACAAAAACTCTACCAAAGAAAAATCAGTCAGTATTTTAGCCTCCATCATTATTAGTGTGGTAACACCTCAAGAGTAATAACATACTTATATAATTATTATACTTATACTCAGGTTAAAACATCCCGACTTCAATAAGACTGGGGTTAAAAGCTGGGTGTCCCCAAACTTTTGCCGGGCCGCGTGTGTATAACCCATAACCAGCGTTAACGAGTGATAAACCCGCAGCCAGGCTGCGAGCTAACTGCCCAACCAGACCAGGCATGCATGAGTGGACAGCCAAGGACGAGTACGCTTGCCATTGATGTTGGACTGCTCCACCTACTGTACGCCCCCCTCTCCTACCCTACTCTCCTCTCTTTCTCATCCCTCACTCACCACGCCTTCCTTCACAGCCTCTCTGTCTCTCTGTGTTCACGCAATACAAACCCAGCGCTGCTCTGTTGCTATGATGCTCTGTTGCTATGACGCTCTGTTGCTCTGCTGTTGGTTCAGGTAGAGCAGGTGACGGTGCTGCTCTACAGGATGGTCAGTTTAGTGAGTCTCGCTGAGAGTTCCTGGTTTTCAGCTCTAATTCATGTTCATCTGTGATTCACCCAGACTGAGTTCAGTTCCAGCACTTCTTTCTTTTCTGTCTTTCTTTCTTTCTTTCCTTCCTAGTATTACCTGTTTTCTATCTCTTTCTTTTTTCTTACTTTTTCTTTTTTCTTTCATTGTCATTGTTTTTCTTTTTTTTCTTCCGTTTTTCTTCTTCTTCCTTGTTTTGCCTTTTCTTACTTTCTTTATTTTTCTGTTTTACCTTTTTTCTAGTTCTGTATTCTTTCTTTCTTACTTTTTTCTTTCTCACTTTCTTTTTTGTTCCTTCCTTTTTCTATCTTAACTTTTTCTTTTTATCTTCTTTCATGTTCTTTCTTCCTTTCCTCTTTTTCTTGTTTCGTATTTAAATAATTTTCCTTTATTTTTTTTCCTTTACTTTTTTCTAGTTCTGTATTTTTTTTCCTTTATCTCTCATTGTCCTTTCTTTCTTCTACCCTTTTTTCTATCTTTACTTTTTTTTGTCTTTTTTTCGTTTACTTTTTCTGTCATTCTTTGTCTCTTTACTTTTTCATCTGATTTTTCCTTATTTTTTCTTTGTTTTTAATTCTTTTCTGTGTTTTTTTCTCTTTCAGTTTCTTTTATTCTTTCTGTTCTTGCTGTGTCTGTTTTTGTGTCTTCTTTCTGTTTGTCTTTTTTTCTTTATTCTGTCTCAGTTCTTCCATTCGTTGTGTTGCTGTTGCTGTGTATGGAGCTGAATGCAGGTTTGGAGTAGTGACGGAAGAAAAGAGTAGTGAAGGAAGAAAAGAGAAGTGAGGGAAGAAAAGAGTAGTAAAGGAAGAAAAGAGTAGTGAAGGAAGAAAAGAGAAGTGAGGGAAGAAAAGAGAAGTGAGGGAAGAAAAGAGTAGTAAAGGAAGAAAAGAGAAGTGAAGGAAGAAAAGAGAAGTGAGGAAGAAAAGAGAAGTGACGGAAGAAAAGAGAAGTGAGGGAAGAAAGAGAAGTGAGGGAAGAAAAGAGTAGTGAGGGAAGAAAGAGAAGTGAGGGAAGAAAAGAGTAGTGAGGGAAGAAAAGAGAAGTGAGGGAAGAAAAGAGTAGTAAAGGAAGAAAAGAGAAGTGAAGGAAGAAAAGAGAAGTGAGGGAAGAAAAGAGAAGTGACGGAAGAAAAGAGAAGTGAGGGAAGAAAAGAGTAGTGAGGGAAGAAAAGAGAAGTGAGGGAAGAAAAGAGAAGTGAGGGAAGAAAAGAGAAGTGTATCTGTTCTTTAGTGTTGCTGTGCTGTTGGCAGTGAGTCAGGCTGAACTGCAGCAGTCAGAGCTCATTCACCCGCCTGCTGTTCCTGCGGAGCGTCTGCAGCTCCAGCTCTTTCCATGCCGCATGTAAATCTACCCACTAAAGCTCTGTGTGTGTGTCAGCACTGCTCTGTGAGTGTTCAGGGGTCCTGAGCTGGCAGGACCTCTACTGGACACTGCTGGGAAACCAAGGGTCAGTAAAGCTCAGTCGAGAGATCATCACATAGAAAACATCTAAAGCCTGAAACAGTCTGGAGAGTCATATTCCTAATACCATAGCATTAACCCAGATTATATTAATCCTATACTATAAAACATACTATAGCATTAAACCAGATTATATTAATCCTATACTATAAAACATACTATAGCATTAACCCAGATTATATTAATCCTATACTATAAAACATACTATTGCATTAACCCAGATTATATTAATCCTATACTATAAAACATACTATAGCATTAACCTAGATTATATTAATCCTATACTATAAAACATACCATTGTATTAACCTAGATTATATTCATCCTATACTATAAAACATACTATAGCATTAACCCAGATTATATTAATCCTATACTATAAAACATACTATAGCATTAACCCAGATTATATTAATCCTATACTATAAAACATACTATAGCATTAACCCAGATTATATTAATCCTATACTATAAAACATACCATTGTATTAACCTAGATTATATTCATCTATAATAAAATCATACCATAGCATTAACCCAGATTATATTAATCCTATACTATAAAACATACTATAGCATTAACCCAGATTATATTAATCCTATACTATAAAACATACCATTGTATTAACCTAGATTATATTCATCCTATACTATAAAACATACCATAGCATTAACCCAGATTATATTAATCCTATACTATAAAACATACTATAGCATTAACCCAGATTATATTAATCCTATCCTATAAAACATACTATAGCATTAACCCAGATTATATTAATCCTATACTATAAAACATACCATTGTAACCTAGATTATATTCATCCATACTATAAAACATACCATAGCATTAACCCAGATTATATTAATCCTATACTATAAAACATACTATAGCATTAACCCAGATTATATTAATCCTATACTATAAAACATACCATTGTATTAACCTAGATTATATTCATCCTATACTATAAAACATACTATAGCATTAACCCAGATTATATTAATCCTATACTATAAAACATACCATTGTATTAACCTAGATTATATTAATCCTATACTATAAAACATACCATAGAATTAACCCAGATTATATTAATCCTATACTGTAAAATGTACCATAGAATTAACACCAGATTATATTAATCCTATACTATAAAACATACTATAGCATTAACCCAGATTTTATTAATCCTATACTATAAAACATACTATAGCATTAACCCAGATTATATTAATCCTATACTATAAAACATACCATAGCATTAAACCAGATTATATTCATCCTATACTATAAAACACCATAGCATTAACCTAGATTATATTAATCCTATACTATAAAACATACCATAGCATTAACCCAGATTATATTAATCCTATACTATAAAACATACCATAGCATTAACCCAGATTATATTAATCCTATACTATAAAACATACCATAGCATTAAACCAGATTATATTCATCCTATACTATAAAACACCATAGCATTAACCTAGATTATATTAATCCTATACTATAAAACACCATAGCATTAACCCAGATTATATTAATCCTATACTATAAAACATACTATAGCATTAACCCAGATTATATTAATCCTATACTATAAAACACCATAGCATTAACCTAGATTATATTAATCCTATACTATAAAACACCATAGCATTAACCTAGATTATATTAATCCTATACTATAAAACACCATAGCATTAACCTAGATTATATTAATCCTACACTATATAACACACCATAGCATTAACCTAGATTATATTAATCCTATACTACAAAACACACCATAGAATTAACCAAGATTATATTAATCCTATACTGTAAAATGTACCATAGAATTAACACCAGGTTATATTAATCCTGAGCTATAAAACAGACCTTAGCATTAACCTAGATTATATTAATCCTACACTATATAACACACCATAGCATTAACCTAGATTATATTAATCCTATACTATAAAACACACCATAGAATTAACCCAGATTATATTAATCCTATACTGTAAAATGTACCATAGAATTAACACCAGGTTATATTAATCCTGAGCTATAAAACAGACCATAGCATTAACTCGAAGTTATAATAATCCTGTGTTATAAAACAGACTGTAAAATGAACTCCAGATTATATTAATCCTGTTATTAAACAGACAGTAGACTTAATACCTGATTATATTAATCCTGCACTATAAAACACACTGTAGAATTAATCCCAGATTAAATTAATCCTGTGCTGTTAAATAGACTGTATAATTAATCCCAGATTAAATTAATCCTGTGCTGCTAAACAGACGGTAGAATTAATCCAGATTATATTAATCCTGTGCTGTTAAACAGCCTGTAGAATTAATCCAGATTAAATGGATCCTGTGCTGTTAAACAGCCTGTAGAATTAATCCAGATTATATTAATCTTGTGCTGTTAAACAGACTGTAGAATTAATCCAGATTATATTAATCTTGTGCTGTTAAACAGACTGTAGAATTAATCCAGATTATATTAATCCTGTGTTGTTAAACAGACTGTAGAATTAATCCAGATTATATAATCCTTTGCTGTTAAACAGACTGTAGAATTAATCCAGATTATATTAATCTTGTGCTGTTAAACAGACTGTAGAATTAATCCAGATTAAATGAATCCTGTGCTGTTAAACAGACTGTAGAATTAATCTAGATTATATTAATCCTGTGCTGCTAAACAGACGGTAGAATAATCCAGATTATATTAATCCTGTGCTGTTAAACAGACTGTAGAATTAATCCAGATTATATTAATCTTGTGCTGTTAAACAGACTGTAGAATTAATCCAGATTATATTAATCTTGTGCTGTTAAACAGACTGTAGAATTAATCTAGATTATATGAATCCTGTGCTGTTAAACAGACTGTAGAATTCATCCAGATTATATTAATCTTGTGCTGTTAAATAGACTGTATAATTAATCCCAGATTAAATTAATCCTGTGCTGTTAAACAGACTGTAGAATTAATCCAGATGAAATTAATCCTGTGCTGTTAAACAGACTGTAGAATTAATCCAGATGAAATTAATCCTGTGCTGTTAAACAGACTGTAGAATTAATCCAGATTATATTAATCCTGTGCTGTTAAACAGACTGTAGAATTAATCCAGATTATATTAATCCTGTGCTGTTAAACAGACGGTAGAATTAATCCAGATTATATTAATCCTGTGCTGCTAAACAGACTGTAGAATTAATCCAGATTATATTAATCCTGTGCTGTTAAACAGACTATAGAATTAATCCAGATTATATTAATCCTGTGTTATTAAACAGGCTGTAGAATTAATCCAGATTATATTAATCCTGTGCTGCTAAACAGACTGTAGAATTAATCCAGATTATATTAATCCTGTGCTGCTAAACAGACTGTAGAATTAATCCAGATTATATTAATCTTGTGCTGTTAAACAGACTGTAGAATTAATCCAGATTATATTAATCCTGTGTTATTAAACAGACTGTAGAATTAATCCAGATTATATTAATCCTGTGCTGTTAAACAGACTGTAGAATTAATCCAGATTATATTACTTATATGAATGCTGTACAGATGGAACAGAAAATAGTGGTGCTACAGTTTTTTGAACATTATCATCAAATTCATGGTCCAGCATTCGACCCCGGTAACAAATCCAGCTCAGATAAGTATAAAAATTAATTTTTATCCATTATCATTTACAAGATTATTCCAGTAAAACCATAAGGAGGGGCACAGTAGCCAGGAATTCAGCGTCCTTCATCCTCCCAGTGTCTGTGTCTGTTTCTCCTGCTCTGCTTTCTCTCATTCTGGTTCTGCGGTGTGGGTTTATGACTCGAGGTGACTTGTTTGTTCATTTTTGGTTCTTCGTTTGTTTCAGTCTGTCCGTGCTGACTTTGTGTGACGCTCCCGCAGCTTTGACCAGCTAGTAAATCAAATGTTGAGCTGAACGTCAGATCAGGTCCTGAACACTGAGCACGGCTGCGCTTGCACCTTCTTCTGTGGAGGGTTTTTTGTGGGAGATGCAATGAAGTCAGCACGGAATCGTTGGTTCATCTTTTTATTTTCTCCATATGGACATCAGCCACCCTTCTCTCCCCCCTCTCCTTTGTTTTCTTTGTGTCCCCTCTCCCTCCTTCTCGTCCTCAGCAGTCCCTCAATGACAAGCGTAGAAAGAACCTCTTTTCCCGCAAGTTCCCTTTCTACAAGAACAAGGAGGCGAGCGAGCAGGAAACGAGCGATGTGGACCGTAAGTACAACACCGCGGCGTTCGGGGGTTAGGGTAGGGCAGCCCAGGGCCAGCAGGGGGCGCAGCTACGGCGGGTACAGCAGCCATCGGCAGCAGGTCTCGGAGCGGGTGCAGAAACTGCGCTGAGGTGATAGTTTTGTATTAAATCTCATTTAAAGGTGACCACACCCTCAGTGCTGCCGCTCAGCCAAGACCTCACTGGAGCTGCAAGGCTAATGTAATTTGTTAACTCCAGATTATATTAATCCTGTACTACAGACAGTATAATTAACCTCAAATTATATTAATCCTGTACTACAGACAGTATAATTAACCTCAAATTATATTAATCCTGTACTACAGACAGTATAATTAACCTCAAATTATATTAATCCTGTACTACTGTAATCCTGTACTACTGTAATCCTGTACTACTGTAATCCTGTACTACTGTAATCCTGTACTACAGACAGTATAATTAACCTCAAATTATATTAATCCTGTACTACAGACAGTATAATTAACCTCAAATTATATTAATCCTGTACTACAGACAGTATAATTAACCTCAAATTATATTAATCCTGTACTACTGTAATCCTGTACTACTGTAATCCTGTACTACTGTAATCCTGTGTTGAAGACTGTAGAATTAACCTCAGATTATATTAATCCTGTACTACAGACAGTATAATTAACCTCAGATTATATTAATCCTGTACTACTGTAATCCTGTACTACTGTAATCCTGTACTACAAACAGTATAATTAACCTCAAATTATATTAATCCTATACTACTGTAATCCTGTACTACAGACAGTATAATTAACCTCAAATTATATTAATCCTGTACTACAGACAGTATAATTAACCTCAAATTATATTAATCCTGTACTACAGACAGTATAATTAACCTCAAATTATATTAATCCTGTACTACTGTAATCCTGTACTACTGTAATCCTGTACTACTGTAATCCTGTGTTGAAGACTGTAGAATTAACCTCAGATTATATTAATCCTGTACTACAGACAGTATAATTAACCTCAGATTATATTAATCCTGTACTACTGTAATCCTGTACTACTGTAATCCTGTACTACAAACAGTATAATTAACCTCAAATTATATTAATCCTATACTACTGTAATCCTGTACTACAGACAGTATAATTAACCTCAAATTATATTAATCCTGTACTACTGTAATCCTGTACTACAGACAGTATAACCTCAAATTATATTAATCCTGTACTACTGTAATCCTGTACTACAGACAGTATAATTAACCTCAAATTATATGAATCCTGTACTACTGTAATCCTGTACTACTGTAATCCTGTACTACTGTAATCCTGTACTACTGACAGTATAATTAACCTCAAATTATATTAATCCTGTACTACTGTAATCCTGTACTACAGACAGGATAACCTCAAATTATATTAGTCCTGTACTACTGTAATCCTGTACTACTGTAATTCTGTACTACTGTAATCCTGTACTACAGACAGTATAATTAACCTCAAATTATATTAATTCTGTACTACTGTAACCCTGTATTGCAGACCGTAGAATTAACCCCAGATTATATTAATCCTGTACTACTGTAATCCTGTACTACAGACAGTATAATTTACCTCAAATTATATTAATCCTGTACTACTGTAATCCTGTACTACAGACAGTATAATTAACCTCAAATTATATTAGTCCTGTACTACTGTAATCCTGTACTACTGTAATCCTGTACTACTGTAATCCTGTACTACAGACAGTATAATTAACCTCAAATTATATGAATCCTGTACTACTGTAATCCTGTACTACTGTAATCCTGTACTACAGACAGTATAATTAACCTCAAATTATATTAATTCTGTACTACTGTAACCCTGTATTGCAGACCGTAGAATTAACCCCAGATTATATTAATCCTGTACTACTGTAATCCTGTACTACAGACTGTGGAATTAATCCCGGATTATATTAATTCTCTACTACTGTAATCCTGTACTACAGACTATGGAATTAATCCCAGATTATATAAATTCTGTACTACTGTAATCCTGTACTACACACTATAGAATTAATCCCTGTTTATATTAATTCTGTACTACTGTAATCCTGTACTACAGCTTGTGGAATTAATCCCAGATTATATTAATTCTGTACCACTGTAATCATGTACTACAGACTGTAAAATTAACCCCAGATTATATTTTTCCCTGTGTTATAAACCAGAATGTAGAATTAATCCCAGATTATATTAATCCTGGGCTTTAAAACAGACTATGGAATTAACCCCAAATTATATTAATCCTGTGGTACTGTAATCCTGTACTACAGACTGTGGAATTAACCCCAAATTATATTAATTCTGTACTACAGACTGTGGAATTAACCCCAGATTATTTTTAACCCCATGGGGCAAAACAGACTAATTAACCCCAGGTTCTATTAATCTCATACTATTCAGCGTCCAGCAGTAAGTCAGTTTAAAGGCGTTTCATTCTAAGGGATTTTGGAGCATTTCTATTGGTCAGTTCATCATGAAACTTTCACAGGATATAAAGAGCAGCTGTCGTATTTAAATAATGTGGGAAAATGAAAATCAACAAAAATGAATATACATGAATATAGTCTTAAACATAAAAAAAAATTAAATATATTCTAAAATAATCATGTAAAAATGTATTTGCACAGTAATGTACTTGTAATGTATTGTCCACACAAACCCTATTAGTGAACATAAAAAAAAAATGATGCTTTGTATGACCACTTTAATGTCCAGCAGCAATAAAAAATGTAACTTTTTTTAAAATTATTAATTTGTGCTCATTTAAAATAATTCTTGCTTCGATGTAATCTTTGATGTGTAGTTTAGCTCCACCCATAAAACATACACAGCTTTTTGATGATGTCACCATGCACAAGCAGACGGAAAACAAAATAATTAACCAATAATATTTTTCATGCTCCACCCATCATGGAGAGATCCGTCTCAGCTAGATCAGAGACCCTCAGAGAGACCCTCTCTGAGACTGTCTTTAAGGACTTGCTTGTGTGGTCAGTCTATAGTACATGTGTCTACATGCCCTGCAGTTCACTCAGCAGTTATATACTTTACATTACTCTACATTAGAGACTTGGCTGATCGGCTTGCGTTTGAGGTACGAGGGGGTGGGAACTATGCGAATGAGATTTTTTTACAGACCCTCGAGGAGAGGAAGTGCTTGCGGTCAGTGGCTGCTGCGTCCGGTGGTCGTTCCCAGGTTGTGTCAGTAACCCATTATGCTCTTGTGGTTGTTTTGCTCTCTCCTGCCGCTCTCACCACAGGACAGCCAGGACGACGTCCTTTCCAAAGGCCAGAGTAAGTGTGCGCCGGCCCCCCAGACGCCACCACCGCATCTGTAGAGCAGACGGCCCTTCACTCCCACTCTTCCAGCCCACTCTCACTGTCCCCCCACCACCCTACGTCCTTCTCTTGATCACTCTCATAGCTCATCACCACACACTTTCCATCTCATACACACACCTTTAGTATAATATATATATATGTTCTCATATATAGTGTAGCTTTGAAATTCCTGCTCAGTCTGATTTTCCAGCAGAGGGTGCTGTTCGCCTGCTGTCTTTATATATAGTATAATATATATATTTATATATATATATATATTATATATATATATATATTATATATATATATAAGTCTTTATAATTTTCAGCCACACCAGCAGGATACACACCTGTTTGTAGTTATTTCAGGTATTACCTACAGATATTAAGTTACTCAGTGTTATTTATGGAACTCCCATTAAAGGATTTAATTAAATTAGTTAAAACTAATTAAAACTAAAGCATGTACGTTAAAGACGAATGCAGCTACGGTGGATCACGACTGAGTGGATCTGTTGCTGCTAAAGCAGGCGAGTGAGAATTGTTTGTAATCACTGTTTCTCGTTTTCATTACCGTTCAAATGACTGACTGACTATTAGAGCTGCATAATCCATAAAGCTGCACTACGTAAGACTCACAATTAGAGATGGACCGATCAGCGTTTTTTGAGGCCGATTCCGATCGTTGATCAACTTTCAGCGCGATCGGCCAATAGCCGATACCGATCGAGGGCGGGGCTATCTGCCACAGCAGGACTACATGTAGTTATTAGCGCAAGCAAGTCATAAAACATGGTCTAAACTGGTTTATTACCATTTTTAACGAGCTCATATGAAGCAGCTTAATATTTTTAACTAAATTAACAGTAAATAAACAAAATACATCAAACAAATATCTCCAATACTGCAATCATTAACTTTAGACCCTTAATTTAAAACTAACAAACTCAGACTCTGTTATTTTAAACTAAATCTGTAATCATTAAATGTAGAATATTGAATTGTTGCTGCTGTTCTGTTAGTACCGGTCAGATCTGGTCTGTAGGTGTTCTGGGTTATTAGTTTTGTGTTAGCTGTGTGTTCTAGCTCTGCTCTTTACTGATACTCACTGTATTTAGCTGTGTGCAGTGCTGTATCAGATTAGTAGAGTTAAATATCGTTGGTTCCTCAACGAGACACACTGATTTTACAAATTTTACAAAACGCTCTGGATGAGTCTGCGTCACATACGCCAACAAGCTGCCAGACGCAAAATTGCAACGCAAATTGTTCTCGCGAGGCCGCCAGTTTAGTCAGTCTGTCAAAAATGAAAGGGTATGTGTTTCCACCTAGTGGTTCAGATAGGAATTGCAGGGAGCTGGACGGAGGGGGTTTCAACGAAACGCTAGCTGGAAATACAGAAATTAGGCTCATTTGTTTAACGCCATTGATCAGCTCTCAGAGAAATATCGGCTGATACCAATACATAGCCGATCAATCCTTCCATCTCTAGTCACAATCATCAGATTTATCCACTCAGGGGTCCAAAAACTAGCCGATAGATGCGTCTGAAATCGCCTACTAGTCAGTAGGTACTAGATTAGAGTCAGTACGTGCTGCTCGAGCGGTAGACCAGTAGGTAATTTCAGTAGGAGAGTTTTAGTACCACACAATCTCAGACGTACTACGTCCACCATATTGCCAGCGTCTTGTGACGCAAGACGTCAGACCACCACCGTAAAAGTCCTGCTATTCATTTAAAAGCTCGTTTACTGACAGATTTAGATCTTTTAGTGACTCTGATCTGTGTTTTTATCTGATTATGTATCAGACGGTGTGGAGCTGTAGATCAGAGAAATGAAACGGGAGGAATGTAATCATTGTTTATCTCAGCAGTAGCGCTAACTCCTGTAGCAGCAGTTCACTAGCAGTAGCTACGTACACACAGCCGACGTTCAGCTTTACACCGTTTATTTACTCCACTCTGAATTCATCCACAGCTCCAGGTGAATCATGGGATACACAGTGTGCTGTGTTCACCTACATAAAAACGGCTGCTGATTCAGTAGGTCATCTGGGTACCGTTCACCTACTACTCAATACCTACTGAGTATTCAGACATACTAGCCACGCTCGCCTACTGATTTACTACTGAGTATTCAGACACACTAGCCGCGCTCGCCTACTGATTTACTACTGAGTATTCAGACACACTAGCCACGCTCGCCTACTGATTTACTACTGAGTATTCAGATATACTAGCCGCGCTCGCCTACTGATTACACTACTGAGTATTCAGACATACTAGCCACACTCGCCTACTGATTTACTACTGAGTATTCAGACACACTAGCCACGCTCGCCTACTGATTTACTACTGAGTATTCAGACATACTAGCCACGCTCGCCTACTGATTTACTACTGAGTATTCAGACATACTAGCGCTCGCCTACTGATTTCACTACTGAGTATTCAGACATACTAGCCACGCTCACCTACTGATTTACTACTGAGTATTCACACAGCCGCGCTCGCCTACTGATTTCACTACTGAGTATTCAGATATACTAGCCGCGCTCGCCTACTGATTTCACTACTGAGTATTCAGACATACTAGCCGCGCTCGCCTACTGATTTCACTACTGAGTATTCAGATATACTAGCCACGCTCGCCTACTGATTTCACTACTGAGTATTCACACATACTAGCCACGCTCACCTACTGATTTCACTACTGAGTATTCACACATACTAGCCGCGCTCGCCTACTGATTTCACTACTGAGTATTCAGATATACTAGCCGCGCTCGCCTACTGATTACACTACTGAGTATTCAGACATACTAGCCACACTCGCCTACTGATTTACTACTGAGTATTTAGACATACTAGCCGTGCTCGCCTACTGATTTACTACTGAGTATTCAGACATACTAGCCGCGCTCGCCTACTTTACTACTGAGTATTCAGACATAGCCGCGCTCGCCTACTGATTTCACTACTGAGTATTCAGACATACTAGCCACGCTCCTACTGATTTACTACTGAGTATTCACCATACTAGCCGCGCTCGCCTACTGATTTCACTACTGAGTATTCAGATACTAGCCGCGCTCGCCTACTGATTTACTACTGAGTATTAGACATACTAGCCACGCTCGCCTACTTTACACTACTGAGTATTCAGACATACTACGCGCTCGCCTACTGATTTCACTACTGAGTATTCACATACTAGCCGCGCTCCTACTGATTTCACTACTGAGTATTCACACATACTAGCCGCGCTCGCCTACTGATTTCACTACTGAGTATTCAGATATACTAGCCGCGCTGCTCTGATCACTACTGAGTATTCACACATACTAGCCGCGCTCGCCTACTGATTTCACTACTGAGTATTCAGATACTAGCCGCGCTCGCCTACTGATTTCACTACTGAGTATTCAGACATACTAGCCACACTCGCCTACTGATTTACTACTGAGTATTTAGACATACTAGCCGCGCTCGCCTACTGATTTACTACTGAGTATTCAGACATACTAGCCGCGCTCGCCTACTGATTTCACTACTGAGTATTCAGACATACTAGCCACGCTCGCCTACTGATTTACTACTGAGTATTCAGACATACTAGCCACGCTCGCCTACTGATTTACTACTGAGTATCAGACATACTAGCCACGCTCGCCTACTGATTTACTACTGAGTATTCAGACACACTAGCCACGCTCGCCTACTGATTTACTACTGAGTATTCAGACATACTAGCCACGCTCGCCTACTGATTTACTACTGAGTATTCAGACATACTAGCCGCGCTCGCCTACTGATTTCACTACTGAGTATTCAGATATACTAGCCACGCTCGCCTACTGATTTCACTACTGAGTATTCAGACATACTAGCCGCTCACCTACTGATTCACTACTGAGTATTCAGACATACTAGCCACACGCTCGCCTACTGATTTACTACTGAGTATTTAGACATACTAGCCGTGCTCGCCTACTGATTTACTACTGAGTATTTAGACATACTAGCGCGCTCGCCTACTGATTTCACTACTGAGTATTAGACATACTAGCCCGCTCGCCTACTGATTTACTACTGAGTATTCAGACATACTAGCCACGCTCGCCTACTGATTTCACAACTGAGTATTCAGACATACTAGCCGCGCTCGCCTACTGATTTACTACTGAGTATTCAGACATACTAGCCGCGCTCGCCTACTGATTTACTACTGAGTATTCAGACATACTAGCCGCGCTCGCCTACTGATTTCACTACTGAGTATTCAGACATACTAGCCACGCTCGCCTACTGATTTACTACTGAGTAATCAGACATACTAGCCACGCTCGCCTACTGATTTCACTACTGAGTATTCAGACATACTAGCCGCGCTCGCCTACTGATTTACTACTGAGTATTCAGACATACTAGCCACGCTCGCCTACTGATTTCACTACTGAGTATTCAGACATACTAGCCACGCTCGCCTACTGATTTACTACTGAGTATTCAGACATACTAGCTCGCTACTGATTTACTACTGAGTATTCAGATACTAGCCGCGCTCTCTACTGATTTCACTACTGAGTATTCAGATATACTAGCCACGCTCACCTACTGATTTCACTACTGAGTATTCAGACATACTAGCCGCGCTCGCCTACTGATTTATTACTGAGTATTCAGACATACTAGCCAGCTCACCTACTGATTTCACTACTGAGTATTTAGACATACTAGCCACGCTCGCCTACTGATTTACTACTGAGTATTCAGACATACTAGCCACGCTCGCCTACTGATTTCACTACTGAGTATTTAGACATACTAGCCACGCTCGCCTACTGATTTCACTACTGAGTATTCAGACATACTAGCCACGCTCGCCTACTGATTTCACTACTGAGTAGTAGAGGCGTAGGCGATTTTGGACGCACCTTAAGTCTTTGAAACGTTGTGTGCAGTTCCACATTTTCACCAGAGAAAATCCCCAAATCTTACACAGTGCAGCTTTACATGTCGTATTTAATTTAGGACAGAAAACAAAAGTTTGAATATTTAGTGGTCTAAAAATTTGGTGAATCAGTATTTAAGGATATTAGAGTCACATTTCTGTCTCTTTTTACGTTTACAACACTCCCAGTCACACATACACACACATTTACAAACTTACAATAAGTGGTTGTCATATTAATAATCAGTGGCAGATAAACTACTTCCTAATTAGTGAGTATAATAATAATATGATGTAATAGTGACAGTAATTACTGTAATTTCATAGTTATGTTACACTAAGACTGGCTCATAATCAGCTGACATCCAATCAGCTGCTAGTTCATGCGGGATTCATTTACAGGTTCTCTGTGATTGGTCCACATCCATGTAGTTGTTGTTCAATGAGCACCGCTGTAACACATTCATGAGTAAAAGTGTGAACGGTACATGTTTTGAAGGTTATTAAGTGAAAAGGAGTGTTATATGAAACGTTTATGTAGAAATGCTGTGTACTGAATTGAAGATTCCAGCCATGAGTGAAGCGTGGCCCGTGCAAAAAGTACTTTATACTCTTTGTATATGTTCAGCTTCAGTAGAAGTTACAGCTGCAGGATGCAGTTTCTCTTATTTTCACTTTGATAACCAGCAGAACATGTAACGCTGAAGGTCTTCCGTGTGACTGTACTGTCAGAGAAGCGTACTGTGATTAAATGGTTATGGTAAAGGGGGGAACACTGTTATATCACCTGTTTGATGATGTCACTCAGAGACTGTACAGGGTTGTTCAGGTGTTTTGCAGTGACTGTAAATGACTGGTCCAGTTTGACTCTGCTGGGGTCTATTTATAGTCTCTATATTTCTCTTTGGGTTTATGAAGAACTCTTTAACCCCTTCAGATCCTATATATATATGACAATAATGGAATTGTTTAAAAAGTAAAAAAAAAAAAAAAATATATATATATATATATATATATATATATATATATATATTAAAAAAAAAATATATATATATATATATATATATATATATATGGGTGATTCTTCTTCAATTAGGGGAACTTTTACTAGGTTATACATTTGTGTAAAAAAAAAAATCAATCATTGCATTACTAAAAAAAGGACACACCAAAATATTTATATTTCCATAAAAACCATATAATATTATGATTTCCATTTTTTTTTATAATGATTTAAACATCAATATTTTGCTACTTTGGCCTTGTCCCCAACCCACACCTTAAAACTTTTGTGCCCCAATAAAATGCTAAAAAGTGATTAATTTATGAAAAAGATCACAATATGAGTTTCATAAAAACTTCAAACTTCATGGCCTAGCTAGCTTTTTTCTTAAAAAAGTGAAAATTGTCATTACCGCAACACGTCATTACCAACACATAACCTGTTGAGATGGTAATGATATTTGTTGATGGTAATGACAGGTTTTTAATTTCACCATCAGTATCTTTTAAATTATTTAGAAATTAAATATAATTCTAACAGTGTGACTGATTAGGACTGATTAGTATCGCTAACAGCAGACTGTGGTATCAGTATCGGACACGGAAAAACTGGTATCGCGCCAGCTCTCATTTTAAATTAAATGGTTTTATGATGTAAAGAAAACCAGCACATTTACATACATTCAGCCTACAGCAGCTTGGCCCCGCCCACTCACATCAGAGTTATAAGCAGTGGACAATGGAGACAGCCAATCAGAGCAGAGCTTCTAAATCAAGGGTATAAAAAAGGTCATAAACATGAAATGTTTGGGGTTTTTTTGTTATATAAGCACATAGAAATGTAAACATAAAATAAAAATGTAGCTTGTGGGCTCTTTAAAGTAGAACCATTATATATTATATATTTTATTTATATATTTTAATATTTTAATGGTGCTTCATTGTAATGGGCATTAAAATAAAGTATTATAACTCATTATAACAGTCATAATAATAAAAAATAATGAGTTGATTAAATACTAGTTGTTTGGTCATTTAAACCCGTAATTGTGTTGAAACGTTAATGGGATCTGAAAGGGTTAAACCTCTGCTCTGCCCTCTAGTGGCTGTTGTGGTTGTTTCTCATGTGCAGTGAGCCGTGCTGGCTTTCCTCTCTGGGTCTCTCCATCTGACTCTGTGTGTGTTTGTCTCTGTGTGTTTGTGGGTGTTCACTGTGCGCCCCCACCCCTACCCCTCATCCCCCACCCCTACCCCTCACCCCCCCTCCTTTCTGTGCTGTGATTTCAGAGCATGTGACCTCTAATGCCAGTGATAGTGAAAGTAGTTACCGTAAGTTATCCTTTTATTTTTCCCTTCATGCCATCAGTCGTTCAGTCGTTCCTCATCTGCCTGTCCCAACGTACCGTACCGTCTTATTAACACACACACACACACACACACACACACACACACACACACACACACACGTTCGCACGCTCCTGCATGCACACACTTCAATCTCATCTGAGTTCTGGAGATCTGAGTGTGAACAAACTGTTGTGTGCAAAAGTTTGGGTACACTCTGGGTACAAACAACATCAATGTCTAGTCCATGTCTATCCAAAAACACCTACACTTTATCTGTACACAGGTAGGTGAAGGTAGTGTTACACTTTACCTGTACACAGGTAGGTGAACGTAGTGTTACAGTTTACCTGTACACAGGTAGGTGAACGTAGTGTTACACTTTACCTGTACACAGGTAGGTGAACGTAGTGTTACACTTTACCTGTACACAGGTAGGTGAACGTAGTGTTACAGTTTACCTGTACACAGGTAGGTGAACGTAGTGTTACACTTTACCTGTACACAGGTAGGTGAACGTAGTGTTACAGTTTACCTGTACACAGGTAGGTGAACGTAGTGTTACACTTTACCTGTACACAGGTAGGTGAAGGTAGTGTTACAGTTTACCTGTACACAGGTAGGTGAAGGTAGTGTTACAGTTTATCTGTACACAGGTAGGTGAAGGTAGTGTTACAGTTTACCTGTACACAGGTAGGTGAAGGTAGTGTTACAGTTTACCTGTACACAGGTAGGTGAAGGTAGTGTTACAGTTTACCTGCACACAGGTAGGTGAAGGTAGTGTTACAGTTTACCTGTACACAGGTAGGTGAACGTAATGTTACAGTTTACCTGTACACAGGTAGGTGAAGGTAGTGTTACAGTTTACCTGTACACAGGTAGGTGAAGGTAGTGTTACAGTTTATCTGTACACAGGTAGGTGAAGGTAGTGTTAAAGTTTACCTGTACACAGGTAGGTGAAGGTAGTGTTACAGTTTACCTGTACACAGGTAGGTGAAGGTAGTGTTACAGTTTACCTGTACACAGGTAGGTGAACGTAATGTTACAGTTTACCTGTACACAGGTAGGTGAAGGTAGTGTTACAGTTTACCTGTACACAGGTAGGTGAAGGTAGTGTTACAGTTTATCTGTACACAGGTAGGTGAAGGTAGTGTTGCAGTTTACCTGTACACAGGTAGGTGAAGGTAGTGTTACAGTTTACCTGTACACAGGTAGGTGAAGGTAGTGTTACACTTTACCTGTACACAGGTAGGTGAACGTAATGTTACAGTTTACCTGTACACAGGTAGGTAAAGGTAGTGTTACAGTTTACCTGTACACAGGTAGGTGAAGGTAGTGTTACAGTTTCCTTGTACACAGGTAGGTGAAGGTAGTGTTACAGTTTACCTGTACACAGGTAGGTGAAGGTAGTGTTACAGTTTCCTTGTACACAGGTAGGTGAAGGTAGTGTTACAGTTTACCTGTACACAGGTAGGTGAAGGTAGTGTTATAGTTTACCTGCATACAGGTAGGTGAAGGTAGTGTTACAGTTTACCTGTATACAGGTAGGTGAAGGTAGTGTTACAGTTTACCTGTACACAGGTAGGTGAAGGTAGTGTTACAGTTTACCTGTACACAGGTAAGTGAAGGTAGTGTTACAGTTTACCTGTACACAGGTAGGTGAAGGTAGTGTTATAGTTTACCTGCATACAGGTAGGTGAAGGTAGTGTTACAGTTTACCTGTATACAGGTAGGTGAAGGTAGTGTTACAGTTTACCTGTATACAGGTAGGTGAAGGTAGTGTTACAGTTTACCTGTACACAGGTAGGTGAAGGTAGTGTTATAGTTTACCTGTACACAGGTAGGTGAAGGTAGTGTTATAGTTTACCTGCATACAGGTAGGTGAAGGTAGTGTTACAGTTTACCTGTATACAGGTAGGTGAAGGTAGTGTTACAGTTTACCTGTACACAGGTAGGTGAAGGTAGTGTTACAGTTTACCTGTATACAGGTAGGTGAAGGTAGTGTTACAGTTTACCTGTATACAGGTAGGTGAAGGTAGTGTTACAGTTTACCTGTACACAGGTAGGTGAAGGTAGTGTTACAGTTTACCTGTATACAGGTAGGTGAAGGTAGTGTTATAGTTTACCTGCATACAGGTGGGTGAAGGTAGTGTTACAGTTTACCTGTATACAGGTAGGTGAAGGTAGTGTTACCCGAGGACTCTTACTGGTATAGTGTAAGGTGGTTATCCAGGTGAAGAGTTGAACCCCAGTCTGTAGTATGGAGGGCTGCACTGTGACCACTGTATTAAACCCACAATCAACAAAACATGTTGTTTTACTGGGGCGCCCAAATTTGTACACACAACTATACAAAAAACAAAACTGTATGTTGTCGCCGTCCAAAGAAAAACATGGATCTCCATTTTTATCGTTTTTTCTTGTTATTTGAACACAACAGCTGCTCTTCATATCCTATGAGAGTTTAGGATGAATGGACCAATAGAAATGCTCCACAATAACATAAAAGCTCTTTACGAACTTACTATTTTGGAGATGCATGTTTTTCTTTGGACAATGATTATATTTATATATATATATATATATATATATATATATATAAACTTGGCACAAAAAGTAAGTAATTTGTGTTTGGTGTGTTTGGCTGCTGTTTGTTAAATGAATAAATTGCCAATATTTAATGTTTCTACAAACTTCAATCATCCAGTCCACCAAACGAGTCAATGGCAGAATAAACTGTTTGTCATTGGCAGAGAGGATATGGCTAATTTTTCTTGGGCGCAACCCACATACTCAGCTCTACTGCTCCTTCCACAAATGCATGTTCCAACAAACAACACAGAAATAATCTACCAAACACAAATTTTCTTACATTTTGTGCCAAATTTATATTCTAATATTCTAAAAGAAACATATTTGAAGCTAACATTGTGCAGAACAGCGCTCGCAGGAGGGCTATTGATAAATCAACACTCAGCAAAGTAACAAGCAGCAACAGGAAAGTGTAGCTGAGGTTCCTCTCCAGAGCCTGAAATAGCCAGAAGCTACAGTCACAGCAGAGTCGATGCATTAACTGTATATATATATATACATATATATATATATCATATATGTGATGCTTTCACTGAAGATCAGTGATAAATATTTTAAACTGTGTTGTTAATTAATATATATATATCAAAAGAGCTATAGCTTATATAGCGTATATAGCTGTAGCAGTGCGCTGCTTTTTTATAAATATAATAAAAATCTCACTGCAAAGGAGAATAATTGCCATTAACCCGATTAATTGTGACTAATACTTCTAATCGCTTGTGTAGTTGTTGTAAGTAACTGATGCTATCGGACAGGTAGTCGGTTTCCGGGTTACTGGGAGACACCGCAGTGAGACGGTGAATGAATGTTCCAGAAGCCTGCGAGCGCGCGGCCACAGAGATACAATACTAAAATCAATCAGCCCCCAGCCTGGTCTCCATAGCAACGGTGCTTTCCATGCCCATCTTCTCTTTTTTCATCTCCCTCTCTCTCTCTCTCTCTCTCTCTCTCTCTATATATATATATATATATATATATATATATATATATATATATATACACTCACTATGTCCTCTCCTTAATTCCTTATAGTTGTCATTTCAGTTCAGTAGTTTTTCAGTAGGCTTTCTTTTTCTGTGTGATCTGTACTGACCCCAGTAAACACTCCATTGCAGGACCTACACTAACACCCTCTGGGGTGGTTTGAGCATGAACGTCACGCCCGGACGTCGTTTCCTGCACTAACTGATAGTTAATCGCCTCCGAAATCGCCGACGGGCCTTTGATTGTGATAAACGTGCACCTGCCTGAAAAGCCTAACCCACAGATCAGAAAACTGCTGACTGGAATCATCACAGCAGCAGCCATGACTGCATTAACACTGTACGCTTTGAGCTAGTGCTGACCTCTGCTGGTCAAAAGAGCAACTGCAGCATTAATAATAGCCTTTACCAATACATCCTCACTGGCCACTTTATCAGAAACCCCACCCCCCACACCTTACCTTCAGCTCCATCTGTTGATGCACAGTCTGTATTAGCCGTCTGCTGTTGTTTGCTGGACAGAAACTGACCAGTGATGATGAATGAGTGAGGAAGCAACTGATGCATTGTGCAGATACAGTCTATAACTGTGCACCCGTATTGTGGTGGGTATTTCTGATAAAGTGGGCCACCGGTGGAGCAATGGTCTTGCTTTTGACCCAAGGTGGTCCCTCAACTCGTCCGTATGTGCATTTTAACCTGAAAGTCTAGCGCTACACCACAACATGAGGGTAAAGGAGACATGGGTTCGCTGCTGTTTCTGAAAACGCTGTTGTGTTTGACTGACAGGTGGGCAGGAGGAATACGTACTGTCCTACGAGCCGGTGTGTCAACAAGAAGGTGAGAGATTTGATGTTAATCTGTGTGTTTATCCCGGTGCAGAATATTATAAGGTGTCTTTTATCCCATCAGTTTTTTCTGATATGCTGCATTAAAACCTGGAATTAAACTTAATTTTTATTTTGATTTTAAGATACTGACCTAATAAAATAGGCCAAATTGTAGAATAAAAAAAGGAATTAATAAATTAAAATAACTAAATTAACTAAGAACATTGTGAGTGCATATGTCTTCACCCCCTTTATTATGAAATTAGTTAATTGAGAAGACAGTTAAGGTCATGTGTACAATGGAGGTGTCACATAATCACAGTGGCCCCTGACATTACTAAGCAAGCAACTTCAATCAATCAATCAACCTTTATTTTATCTTGGAAATACATTGAGGGGTGACCCTCATTTTCAATGCAGCCGAGCATTTACATTTTAAGGGATTGAAAGCAAAATGAGCAAAAATAATAATAAATAAAATACAAATTTTAAATAAACATTTAATATAAATATAGATGCATAAAATGTAATGTAAAAAAAATAGAAAAAAATAATAAAAGAATATAAAATAAACATAAAATACATACAAATAAACAAATAAGATAATTAAAAAATTAAAATACTAATAAAAATAATCTCACTAAAACAATCATGATAATAAACAAAAATATGACATAAAATAAAAATAAAATACATAAAAATAAACAAACAAGATAAAAAAATTTAAATCCTAATAGAAAGATAAACTCATTTAAAACTATCACAGGCTTTCTGATGGTGATTAGAAACTAAAAGTTTAAAATGGTTCAGTGATCCCAGCGAGCTGAGCTTCAGAGTTTCCTGGAGAGAATTCCAGATCGCTGGTGCACTGTAGCTAAAAGCAGATTTTCCCAGTTCACTAAAAACTCTCGGTACCTGACAGGTGATCCAGCCACTAGAGCGAGTCTGATAGTTATTGTTATTTATTGAAATCAGAGAAGAGATGTAAGCTGGCAAATGACCAGAGAGTGATTTATAGATAAAAATAAGCCAATGAGATTCTCTTTGTGCAGCTAGTGAGGACCAACCAACTTGAAGACCAAGTTCAATTCAATTTAAGTTTATTTATATAGCGCTTTTTACAACGATGTTGTCTCAAAGCAGCTTTACAGAGTTTTGAAAACAGAGAGTTACAACATATACCCTCCAGAGTGCAAGCTAGAGGCAACAGTAGCAAGAACACCTCCCTCAGACTGGAGGAAGAAACCTTGGGAGGAACCAGACTCACACGAGGAGTGTTTACAGTTTAATAAACTAAACTCCAAAGAAAAGAGTCTCTGTTTGAAATCTGGATAGCAAAGCTTTAGAAGCTACACAGGTAGAGGCAGTCTCTGACTGAGGCAGTCTCTGACTGAGGCAGTCTCTGACTGAGGCAGTCTCTGACTGAGGCAGTCTCTGACTGAGTCTCTATGTAAAGTGGGCGTGAGCTGAAACAGTCCCATCCTATCTCAATGCTGGTGCATCTGGATGGTGTACAGTGATGTAACTGTGGGTGTAGCAGTAGACACAGATGGACAGGTGAGCTGGCTGGTGATGGTGAGGACGAGGCCCTGATGGTCAGTCCTCCAACAGCGTTCAACATATAGGAGGACAGTGATTATCTCAGTGATTAACAAATGAAAGTAAACAGATTCAAAATTTCAGTAGCTCTCCAGAAACGTATTGGTCGTCATGAGAAACCCTATATGTGATTCAAACCCAACACGTCCCATCAACCAGTGAAGCATGGTGGTGGTAGCATTGTGCTGTGCAGATGCTTTTTTAATTAAATGTTGTTCATAACTGAATTGAAGTTTCATAGAGAAGCATCTCAGCTGTTGAGTTTGAAGGACAGGAATGTAAACGTAGGCTATTTTAAAGAGTTAATTTAGTTAAAATTTTTTTATATATCAACCTTGATGAAAGGTGGTCACATGATTGAGGGTTTAATGTGTATGTAAAGTCGTGTACAGGATGTATAAGTAGGTTTTTAGCAAACTTTTAAACCATAAGTCTACCCAAAGATGTCAGGTAGTAAGAAATAGTGGGCCAAGGACTGAGCCTTGGGGAACACCACATAAAAAGCATGGAATATTTGTGCAAATAAAAAAAAATTTATAATAATAAACAAAAAAGAAAAATGGATAATAAGTAACAAATAATATTTTAAGTGCAGCAAATTGTAGATAAATTGTTTTGCTTTTAATATAAATGGTTTGTTGCATGAAAAAAAGCAAAAGTAATTGGACACATTCTCTACAATATATTTTCATGCTAATTCCAGGGTACAATGTCTATTCATTTATTAAATGTAACATATGGTCACTGTCCAAAACGGTAACTTTACAGGATGACCCAAAATGTTCTCATTTTCAGTGTAAATTAATGTAATTTTAAAAGTTATTGAAGTTATTTTGAGCATTTCTTTTGATCTTTATCTTGATACAGGATATAATGAACAGCTGTCTTGTTTAAAAAATACAGGATAATTAAAAACAACAAAAATGCATGGATCGGACTTTAAAACTACCAGTAAAAACAAATTGCTGTCAGTGTAATTTGTTCTGATATCAAACCTATACATCCCATACTGACATCATCCAAACACATTCTCTTATCAAACTCCCCGTTTTTGTGCGTTCACAGTGAACTACACCCGTCCAGTGATCATCCTGGGCCCGATGAAGGACAGAGTCAACGATGACCTGATATCAGAGTTCCCTGACAAATTTGGCTCCTGCGTTCCTCGTGAGTATGCAGGTCAAGCTATTCTGGCCAGACCTGCTTCAGCAGCTGCCTTGGCAGTGTTCGGCATGTTATCCAGCAGTTGTGTTTTTATGAGCTTTATCCAAAAATAAAAATTTACGTGCTATAGTTAGCCTCTTCAGCCTCGCTGGCTCTGTCGCCGCTCCATCAGTGGCAGTCTATTCATAGGGATGTAGTCATGTAAGGCTGCCCATGGATGGAGGCCCAGTAAAACTGATCTGGTTGGCGATGGCACAGCATCATAACTCCTCAGACACTGACATGCTGTTATTTGTACCGATGAGTAAAAGTATGTTGCATAACTGAAAACAGTGTTTTGATCTATTAATGAGGACAAAGCCTTGACGAAGATGCCAAATCCTGCTTTTCTCTCGTTTGGTCTCAGATACGACTCGGCCGAAGCGGGACTACGAGGTGGACGGCCGAGATTACCATTTCGTGGTGTCTCGAGAGCAGATGGAGAGAGATATTCAGGAGCATAAGTTCATCGAGGCCGGCCAGTACAACAACCACTTATATGGCACCAGCGTGCAGTCGGTGCGCGAGGTGGCCGAAAAAGTAAGACTCCAGGCAGCATTGAGATCTGTCTGTCATCCAAATCTGTGATTTATATATATATATATACCAGATCTGATTAGAACAGATGTAAATAATCAGACATACAATACAAAGTAACATGAATATCTTATTGTGAGAGAAGTAGATCATATCTTGAGCTCCAGTTTGAGGAACAAAGTTAGGTTCCAGATTTCTCCTGGACGCCCCAGACATTGTATGAATGTGTTCAGTTCCTTCAGCAGCAAATCTTGATTTAGCTTAATGAAGTACTGAGCAGTCAAAGCAGGTATTAGATGAGAACTGTAAATAATACTGGGTTGTTTATAGAAGGAGAAGCTTGGAAAGGGTTAAATAAACACACTGACGTATGTAAAAGCACTACTTACTGTATTAATACTGTTTAAAATTATAATATTAATGTGTTTTCTGTATTCTGTATGGAGGTCGAGCCGGATTGGTGGTATGACTACAGTGGTATGATCAGGATGTAAATTAGATGAAACACATATAGTTAAAGAAGAGCGTAGAGTGTACAGCATTGATAGATTTGATTGATGTGGAGCTTGTTCTGTTGGACTGAGCTTATTCTAAACTCTGGACTCCTCCTCAGGGCAAACACTGCATTCTAGATGTATCAGGCAACGCCATCAAGAGACTACAAGTTGCTCAGCTCTATCCAATCGCTATCTTCATCAAACCAAAATCAGTGGAGAACATAATGTGAGTAGAAACACCCCCCCACACACACACCCACCCCAACAAATCAACCCACACATCCACCCTAACACACCAACCCCTACACACCAACCCCTACACAACAACCCCTACACCTACACACCAACCCCAACCCCTACACCTACACACCAACCCCAACCCCTACACCTACACACCAACCCCAACCCCTACACACCAACCCCTACCCCTACCCCTACACACCAACCCCAACACCTACACACCAACCCCAACCCCTACCCCTACACACCAACCCCAACCCCTACACACCAACCCCTACCCCTACCCCTACACACCAACCCCAACCCCTACACCTACACACCAACCCTAACCCCTACACCTACACACCAACCCCAACACCTACACACCAACCCCAACCCCTACACCTACACACCAACCCCAACCCCTACACCTACACACCAACCCCAACCCCTACACACCAACCCCAACCCCTACACACCAACCCCAACCCCTACGCCTACACACCAACCCAACGCCTACACACCAACCCCAACGCCTACACACCAACCCCAACCCCTACACACCAACCCTAACCCCTACACTTACACACCAACCCCAACCCCTACACACCAACCCCAACCCCTACACCTACACACCAACCCCAACCCCTACACCTACACACCCAACCCCAACACCTACCCCTACACATTAACCCCAATCCCTACACACCAACCCCTACACCTACACACCAACCCAACCCCTACACACCAACCCCAACCCCTACACCTACACACCAACCCCAACCCCTACACACCAACCCCAACCCCTACACACCAACCCCAACCCCTACACTTACACACCAACCCCAACCCCTACACACCAACCCCAACCCCTACACTTACACACCAACCCCAACCCCTACACACCAACCCCAACCCCTACACCTACACACCAACCCCAACCCCTACACCTACACACCCAACCCCTACCCCTACACACCAACCCCAACCCCTACCCCTACACACCAACCCCTACACATTAACCCCAACCCCTACACACCAACCCCAACCCCAACCCCTACACCTACACACCAACCCAACCCCTACACACCAACCCCAACCCCTACACCTACACACCAACCCCAACCCCAACCCCTACACCTACACACCAACCACAATCCTTCACCTACACACCAACACAAACCCCAACCCCTACACCTACACACCAACCCAACCCCTACACGCCAACCCAACTCCTACACGCCAACCCCAACCATTACACCTACACGCCAACCCCAACCCCTACACCTACACACCAACCCCAATCCCTACACCTACACACCAACCCCAACCCCTACACCTACACACCAACCCCTACACCTACACACCAACCCCAACCCCTACACCTACACACCAACCCCATCCCCTACCCCTACACACCAACCCCAACCCCTACCCCTACATTTACACACCAACCCCAACCCCTACACCTACACACCAACCCCAACCCCTACACACCAACCCCCCCCTACACCTACACACCAACCCCAACCCCTACACCTACACACCAACCCCAACCCCTACACACCAACCCCAACCCCTACACACCAACCCCAACCCCTACACACCAACCCCAACCCCTACGCCTACACACCAACCCCAACGCCTACACACCAACCCCAACGCCTACACACCAACCCCAACCCCTACACACCAACCCCAACCCCAACTACACTTATACACCAACCCCAACCCCTACACACCACACCCCAACCCCTACACCTACACACCAACCCCAACCCCTACACCTACACACCCAACCCCAACACCTACCCCTACACACTAACCCCTACACACCAACCCCTACACATTAACCCCAATCCCTACACACCAACCCCTACACCTACACACCAACCCAACCCCTAAACACCAACCCCAACCCCTACACCTACACACCAACCCCAACACCTACACACCAACCCCAACCCCTACACACCAACCCCAACCCCTACACTTACACACCAACCCCAACACCTACACACCAACCCCAACCCCTACACTTACACACCAACCCCAACCCCTACACACCAACCCCAACCCCTACACCTACACACCAACCCCAACCCCTACACCTACACACCCAACCCCTACCCCTACACACCAACCCCAACCCCTACCCCTACACACCAACCCCTACACATTAACCCAACCCCTACACACCAACCCCAACCCCTACACCTACACACCAACCCAACCCCTACACACCAACCCCAACCCCTACACTACACACCAACCCCTACACCTACACACCAACCACAATCCCCAACCCCTACACCTACACACCAAGCCACAATCCTTCACCTACACACCAACACAAACCCAACCCCTACACCTACACACAACCCAACCCTAACACGCCAACCCAACTCCTACAACGCCAACCCCAACCATTACACCTACACGCCAACCCCAACCCCTACACCTACACACCAACCCCAACCCTACACCTACACACCAACCCCAACCCCTACACCTACACACCAACCCCCTACACCTACACACCAACCCAACCCCTACACCTACACACCAACCCCATCCCCTACCCCTACACACCAACCCCAACCCCTACCCCTACACTTACACACCAACCCCAACCCCTACACCTACACACCAACCCCAACCCCTACACCTACACACCAACCCCAACCCTTACAGCTACACACCAACCCCAATCCCTTCACCTACATACCAACACCAACCCCTACACCTACACACCAACCCCTACACCTACACACCAACCCCAACCCCTTCACCTACACACCAACCCCAACCCCTACACCTAAACACCAACCCCAACACCTACACACCAACCCCAACCCCTACACCTACACACCAACCTAACCCCTACACCTACACACCAACCCCAAAACCTACACACAACCCCAACCCCTACACTTACACACCAACCCCAACCCCTACACTTACACACCAACCCCTACACCTACACACCAACCCCAATCCCTTCACCTACACACCAACCCCAATCCCTACACCTACACACCAACACCAACCCCAACCCCTACACCTACACACCAACCCCAACCCCTACACCTACACACCAACACCAACCCCAATCCCTTCACCTATACACCAACCCCATCACTGAAGTAACCATATATAATGTATCTTAACCCAGATCTGATGTGGTCCTGTCTGTTATTCAGGGAGATGAACAGGAGACTGACGGAGGAGCAGGGAAGGAAAACGTACGACAGAGCCATGAAGCTGGAGCAGGAGTTCACAGAGCACTTCACAGGTGAGTCGGGACAGCATGACCTCTCTACAGGACACTTACCATAGAAGAGAAGCAAACCTCACCGCCAAGTGTAGCTCTAAAGATGCATTTACAGATAGATACAAAATACAAGTGCACATGTCCTCTTTTCATGTTCCTTACGTAACAGATCTTTACGCCCCAGTTGGTGAGGGGCCTCACATTAAACACACATGTTCCAGCAATGCATTAGCTAGTTTGGCAATTTTGCAACATTATTTGCACTAAAATAAATAAATAAATAACAAATAAAATCCAGTGTAGGAGGCGACCGGCTATTTAGCACATTGATTTTGTGACTACTTTTTGCTTTAGATGCAGCAGCTGCATTCAAATACAGCACAGGTGCTCGTACCTGGCTTAACTAATACATTGTCAGTTTGCTGATTGTTTCTAAGCAATAAACCATCTTGCATCTGTAATTTGTAAATATGGATCATGTGGCATGTTGGGTGGGATTAACTAGTTCAGATGAAGCTGCACTAGTCATGCAGCTAAATATTGACATTTAATGTTCTTTGTTGTTGTTTGTGTCTCTGTATTAACTCCTTAAACTACTGCTTTATTATTCTGCTGCTCAATTTGAGACATAGTAGGTAGAGATGGAAGGATCGATCAGCTATGTATCGGTATCGGCCGATTTTTAATCAAAATATGTGATCGGCCGATATTTCTCTAATTCAGCCAATCCTGAGGTCTCTTTATTTACAGCTAACGTTTCATTGAAACCCCCTCCAGCCAGCTCCCTGCAATTCCTATCTAAACCACTAGGTGGAAATACATACCCTTTCATTTTCCCCACAGTTTAATGAATGCAGCTTTTACTGCATGTATTTAATTAGCTTTTTTAGTTTTAAATTAAGAATCTAAATGTAATGATTGTAGTATTTGGGATAATTGTTTGATTTACTTTGTTTATTTACTGATAATTTAGTTAAAAATATTATGCTGTTTCACATGAGCTCTTTCAAAATGGTAATAAACCAGTTTAGACCAAGCGCTGATCAGTCCATCTCTAATATTAGGAGCCATATCAGTGGTGACCCAGGCAGAAAAGAACAGGACATGTTTCCTTAAGACCCAGCGAACCTAAACCTGTGTTTTGTTTCTAAAGAGGTGAATCTTGTTCTTGCAGGTAAACAGTAAACATACAGCAAACCCTATGAATGAAGTTCCACTGACCTATAATAACCAGTATACTGTATATATTTCACCCTATATATTTCCTCTCCATGTCAACTAGGTGGCCCTAATCTTGAGTAAAGCTTCTACAATCATTCCCCTGACCAATCACAAGGCTGACATCTCTGTGGCCCCGCCCACGAAAGCCAGTTTCAGCTGTAGCTGCCTGTTTCGCCTTAATTAACCATTGAGCATCGAACCACTGTGTCAAGGCACTTTGGACTGTAAGGGTTAATACAGTACCTCAATGCAAAGTTGATTAAATGTATGTTTTGTGTGTGTGTGTGTGTGTGTGTGTGTGTGTGTGTTGCAGCCATTGTCCAGGGAGACACCTTGGAAGAAATCTACGATCAAGTCAAACAGATCATCGAGGAGCAGTCTGGGCCATACATCTGGGTTCTGTCCAAGGAGAAGCTATGAACGGCTGCTCCCTCCCTCCCTTTTTCTTTGTTTTATTTATTAATTTTTTTTTTCCCCCCCTAACGACTTAACCCCCAACCCATACACACACACACACACACCTCCCGCCTCTCAGTTCACGGTCCCATCCTTCTGAAACTTCAAAAAAGAAAAAAAAAACGCCTGTGAATGACATCCACAGCAGTAACTCTTCAGTAGGTGTTCCTCAAGGGTCAATACTAGGCCCTCTTCCGATCTCCACTGCTTCCAGCTTTAAGGAAAGGGGGGGTGGGGTGTGGGAGGGGAGGGAGTGGTGTACGCCAGACCAGCATCCAGTAACGGGCCTTTGAAAACGGTACGGTTCCTTAATGTTTAAGGGAGGTTACTTTCTAAGGAAGAAGAGATTATATGGACTGGGCTGGATCATTTCTCTCACTTTCGTTTTTTTTTTTTTTTTTTTCTTTTCGTGTAAGATACGAGTCTCAGGCATCGGAATCGTAAAAGAGAAAAATCACAAAAAGCAAAACTTTGCACGTTCTAGCTTTAAGAGCATGTGTTCCTTGTTTTCCCCCCCACACACACATAGTCCCGGTAACATTTATTATAGGTTTGTTTTGTTTTTCTTCTCATTTCTGACTGTCGGTGAGCGTATCTCACGCCCGCTCTTCAGGTCAACGCGTCCATGTCTAGGGAGCGTCCACTCATCTGCTTCCGCTTCGCTTCGATCACGGCGCGTAAGTCCACGTTGGCTTTTTTTCGGAGTCTACGATCAGTGTCTTACGTAAAGTAGAGTTTTGGGTTTTTACGTGTAGGAACGTCCACCATTCGTGAGGAACTGCCATTGTTTTTCTTTGTTGTTGCGGCTACGGTTGCCAACGCATACGCGGACAAACACTTAACGTACGACGGGATCTTAACGGATATTTAACCCTCCATGAACTGCCTATTTTGTTATAATACAAGAAGTCTATATTGAACTTAAGCACTACTACGACGGGAATTATTTTCTTTACATTGTAAGACGTATATAAGAACAAGGAATTTTGCAGAGACTCTTATAATATGGAATATAAATATAAATATATATATATATATCTATATATTTTTTGTTTCCTTTACCACCTTTGGTCTCATTTATTTTCCTACGCTGAACGATACGCCGCAGTAAGAGGAGCAGCGTGTCGGAATGATGAAGACTGAACGTGGAAGCTGGGCAGTCGGGCAGTATTTTTGAGTTCACACCTAGCGCTCCTCTGGCAGCTAGCTAGCTCGCTCAATCTCTTTCTCTCTCACTCTTTCTCTCTCACTCTTTCTCCCCGAGAGCTCCGTCTGCTCATGTGTGCTCCCATAAGTCTTTTTCTTCTTTTTATTTTGTTTCCTTTCTTTTTTATTATTATTATTTTTTTTTTCTACTGCGTGGAAGGAGAAAGCAGTGCCTGGTCCGTCGGGCCCCTCCGTTCCAGCCGGCCGAGAGTTCGAGCGGGAGCTCCGTCGGGCCCGCAAGAGACTCCTCCTTTTCTAAACCCCGCCCCCTGTCCAGGAGAGGGCGCCCCATCTGCTCTTCTCATGATACATGATTGTTTTCTATACTTAAGACTGCTTGTTCTACCACCTCACCACCTCTGCTTTTTAGGGACACTTTGGGACTGAAATAAAAAAAATAAAAAAATAATAAAAAAATCTATATATGATTACATGTAAATAACCTACTGATCTGATTCATTCCATTGATCGAAAAAGAAAAAAAAGAACCAGAGGAGAAACGGCTAATTCAACGAATAAAACAAAACGTTTCTCATACAGCACCGCGTCCGGGTGAGTGTTTCTTTACAGGCTGAGTCAAGGCAGCTCAGACTCTTGTGATTTGATGTGAAATGGTTTATTGTGGAGAATCGACTGGTTTCTTTTGGTGTTCAGCACCAGGGACAGCACAGGGGCTGAACATGTTGTTCCATGGGGTTGTTGTTGCAACTTTCTGTGTTGATAACGTTTGAACCACAAGAGATATTGCAAATCTGATTACATCAATCAATTTCTGAGACAATTCTGGTCTTCTTTGATCTGCTACATGACCACCTTCCCATTGGAAAAACTTGCCCTTTATCCAATATGGCGGCTTTCAAGATGGTGGCCATGTTTGGGACACAGATAGGGCCTCTCAACCGTTACTTGCTGGGGTATTCAGCTATTATTTTCCTTTTCGTTTCTGAAATAAAAGGGTGTCCTGAGAATTTTGACTCACCCTTTGTAGCCATTTGGCCTACTATCCAGAACCACCAGTGAATCTACATTCAGTTACAACAGTGTTGTCACAAAACAGCTTTACAGAGGTTTGAAACATACAGTTACAGCACGTGTCCCCCTGTAATGAAGCCAGAGGCAACGGTGGCGAGAAAAACTCCCTGAAGACTGGAGGAGGAAGAAACCTTGGGAGGAACCCAGGAAGAAACCTTGAAAGAAACCTTGGAAGAAACCTCCTCCCTAGGAAGAAACCTTGGAAGAAACCTCCTTCCAAGGAAGAAACCTTGGAAGAAACCTCTTCCCAAGGAAGAAACCTTGGAAGAAACCTCCTACCAAGAAAGAAACCTTGGAAAAAACCTCCTCCCAAGGAAGAAACATTGGGAGGAACCAAGACTCACAAGGGGAGATCCAACCTCCTCTGGTCAAACAGTATTTACAGTTTATCAAGCAAAATATAAAAAATATATAACCGAGAGGACATCTGTTGGGAGTCTGGATGGTAAAAGCTTTAGAAACTGCACAGGTAGAGGCAGTCTCTGACTGAGACAGTCTCTGACTGAGACAGTCTCTGACTGAGGAAGTCTATGACTGAGGAAGTCTCTGACTGAGGAAGTTTCTGACTGAGGAAGTTTCTGACTGAGGAAGTCTATGACTGAGGAAGTTTCTGACTGAAACAGTCTCTGACTGAGGAAGTCTCTGACTGAGACAGTCTCTGACTGAGGAAGTCTCTGACTGAGGAAGTCTCTGACTGAGGAAGTTTCTGACTGAGACAGTCTCTGACTGAGGAAGTCTATGACTGAGGAAGTTTCTGACTGAGACAGTCTCTGACTGAGGAAGTCTCTGACTGAGGAAGTTTCTGACTGAGACAGTCTCTGACTGAGGAAGTCTCTGACTGAGACGGTCTCTGACTGAGGAAGTCTCTGACTGAGAAAGTCTCTGACTGAGACGGTCTCTGACAGACAGTCTCTGACTGAGACAGTCTATGACTGAGGAAGTTTCTGACTGAGACAGTCTCTGACTGAGGAAGTCTATGACTGAGACAGTCTCTGACTGAGGAAGTCTATGACTGAGGAAATCTCTGACTGAGACAGTTTCTGACTGAGGAAGTTTCTGACTGAGGAAGTTTCTGACTGAGGAAGTCTCTGACTGAGGAAGTCTATGACTGAGACAGTCTCTGACTGAGACAGTCTCTGACCGAGGAAGTCTCTGACCGAGGAAGTCTCTGACCGAGGAAGTCTCTGACCGAGGAAGTCTCTGACTCAGTCTTGGTTAAAAGTGGAAGTGAAGTGAAACAGTCCCATCATATCTTAATGCTGGTACATCTGGATGGCACAGTGATGCAATTTAGGGTGTAGCAGATGAGAAGAATGAAGAGGAGAACCGTTGGTGTTGGGTGAGGAGGAGGACCTGATGGTCAGTCTTCCACCATCTGGACAGGGGGCCGGTCATTATCTCAGGAAAAGGTAAAGAGACTGTTGGTTCTGGTTTGGATTAGTATAGAGCAGAGGTCACTAATAGGTGGACCACAGTCCGGGTCCAGACCCAGACGTTGTCCAATATGGACCCAAACAGTGTTTCAACAGTGTTTATTTTAGGTGGAGGAACGTTTCTTCTCTTTACGGTATACGGGCGCAGTAAACTCACTGACCAATCACGTGCGTTGTAAGTTTACCAAAGGCGCTCCTCAGCCAATCAGATCTGAGCAGATTCAGGCACCTGGCGCACACACAGGTGAGGTACAAAGCGAGAAGCAGCAGTCGGAGAAAGGCTCAGTCAGACGGCGTGCTATAAAAAAAGGAAACTCTGGAGCGAAAAACTACTTTTTTTAACCAGAAATGGACCGAGATATGTTTATTCTTCCCACAGACACCTCCAAACCAACATCTCCTATGTTCTGAGAGCGTGGAGAATTAAAACCAGCCACGTATCTAATGTGTGTGAATGGCCCTCACACCATTTCAGCCCAGGTTTAAAGTCCTGGCTGGACCACCAAGAGCTCACTTCTCTCACTGAACAAGAGAAAGTCTGAGAGAAGAAAACAAGAGAGAGAGAAACTGTTGAGATGTTCAACCGAGTTAACAAGAAGACGCATATTTTATTTACTTTTTCTCAAAAAAAGCAATCTGTTTTTTTAATACAGCCCTTGTGTTTACTTAAAGTGAGGGAAAAAAACATTTATAAGAAGTTTTATAAATAATTAATTCAGTTCAGCATTAAACAGTAAATATACTGAACGGTATGTGTGATGTGTTGGTGTTTCAATACAATAAAATCTAAATTGTTTGTACTTAAAATATTTTGTACAATCAAGCCTACTGACCATTTCATTCAACTCAACATTGAGTTTCCTGTAATCAAAATTAAGTCTCCATAAAAGCTGATGTTTTCCTACATCAAAAGAACACAAGTTTAGTTTGATTTTATTTAAAATTGCATCACTGGGATCATCTAGGATGATCCTGACCCTTGAAGTGTTCAGTAGTGATGATGACTGGTTTTGATTGGTCTAGTTAGAAAACTGTTTATCTTACAATAATTCTTAAATACAGTTTAAACACATTGAAATGATAAAAACACAGTAAATTACGTTTTCTAACTTTAGATCAGCATCAACACCAGTTTTACACCACTTGAACACGGAAAACAACTTACCAAGTTCCAGAATGAGAAAAAGAGAGGGAAGATGGCGGCTTGGTTAATTGTAGTCCTCTGTAGTTCTTCAAGAAAAGAAAACAATGGAGAAAATGTCCACTGTAGAGAAATCCCAGCACTACAGAGTTTCTGTCCGAGGAAAAAGAAGTTAAACTCAGAAAACACCAAACCTCACAGTGAAAATAGAAAAAGACTTCAAAACCTTTACAAGCTCCACTAAACAACTCAAACTAGTCTAGATTGAACTGACCAATGAGAATCTGGCAAGGTGCTACAGGGGCGTGGTCCAAGCTAAAACCTGATGTTCTAAGTTTGTTCAATTTAAAAATATTAGTGTACTCAGTTCTTCTTTCAAAATAGTAGAACATACTAAAATATTTTAAGTAATTAAATAAAACTTTTGTTTTTAAGCATCAGTACACAAACTCTTTACACACAAACTAATTACGGGTTATTATTACAGGGTATGAGTAAGAGCCTTATGGTTGAAGATAGATTACAATACTGCCATCTAGTGGTCAGGGTTTTAAACAGCATAAACTGACGATAGATAGATAGATAGATAGATAGATAGATAGATAGATAGATAGATAGATAGATAGATAGATAGATAGATAGATAGATAGATAGATAGATAGATAGATAGATAGATAGATAGATAGATAGATAGATAGATAGATAGATAGATAGATCTTTATTTATCCCTTTAGGAGGGTTTCCTCAGGGAAAGTAAGATTCCAGTAGCATCACAAGAAACACACAAGAAACATATGAAAGGAATATAAATTAAAAAATCCAATGTACAAAATAAAGAAAAAGAAAAATGTAACTGGGGAGGTATTGTCTCAATGTTTACATTAAACTTTGAATTAATAATCAATACACTGACAGTATTGTCAGTATCTGTATTTACCTCTGATTTGAGAAGCAAATCCGATTTGCCTGCAGTTTGAACACAAGGCAAATGCAATTCCAATCTAATTTTTGAGGAGGCATTGGACTCTGCTCAAACCGGATTTCTGAGTCACACAACAAACAAGGACGATGTGGAATCCAGAGTAGAGGAAGTGCTGTGATTTGTTATGTAGTTACTGAGACCTACTTTATTACCATTTAGTGATGAATGGACACACAAATTTGATCTGATCACTCAAACAGCATGGACCATCCTAAAAAAATCAGACAAACATCAGATTTGGCTGCATTCTGAACACAGACTTAGTGTCTTAGTGTCTGGCCAAGTGTCTAACTACAGCAGGAGTCATTCTTCTAGATGTTCCTCCACTCAAGAGTTTTGAAGATCTCCAGTAGGTGTTCAGCTGAGTTAAGAGGAGATGATCGTAAAAACCACAGCATATGAAGATCATACAAGCCAGATACACAAGTGAACCCAAACCTCCCCCTCATAACAGAGACACCAGACCCCCTCACTGTAGGGGCTAAGCATTCGTTCATTACTCTTTTTATTTGTGTTTGGACTTTTATGCCATCATGTTGTTAAAACAGTTTGATTGCACCACCAGAGAAGTAGTGATCATTCAAACATTACACTTTTAATCATACAGTTAATAAACCAGACAGAACCCAGACCAGGTGACAGATGTAAAGTGAATAGACACCAGCCCAACTACTACAGACACAGTACAACATCAGATCCCTTCAGTTCTTACATGTGATAATGGACAAAACAGCAGATCTCCAACGACCAGAACAGGACCAGGTTCTTATTACGTGTTGTTTAAATGTCTGACCACTAGATGGCAGTGCTGTAATTCATTTTCAGCTTCACTCCAACATTAACAAGCAGCACAAGGGCGCAATGCTATTGTAGGCACTGACAAACCTGTTCATATAGTGGTGTGTTTTAATAGTAGGATTTGAAAAAAATCACTGTATATCACTTTGCTTGCAGTATTACAGTATATCACGATACGATCGGCAGGTATATATATATATATATATATATGTATAAAATATGTGTGTGTGTATGTATATTTGCTTGTATATCTGGGTTGTATCGTACACATATGGCACATTTTATTTATATATATATATATATATATATATATATATATATATATATATATATATATATAAACACACCACTATATAAACAGGTTTGCTAATGCTTACAATAGCATTGCGCCCTTGTGCTGCTTGTTAATGTTGGAGTGGAGCTGAAAATGAATTACAGCACTGCCATCTAGTGGTCAGAGGTTTAAACCCAACACACAATGATTTCCTGTCTGCCAGGAATCTGTACATGTAAACCGTTTATTAATAATCGATACGTTTTTGAGAATCGATACAGTATCACAAAACATATGGCAATATTCCATATTTCAATATTTTCTTACATCCCATATATATATATATAAATATATATTTATAGTCCTTACTTCTGCTTTGTTTCCCAGCAGCTCCCACCACACCTGTTTCTTCAATGCTCTTAATGTTAATGCAAAGAACAGCCTGTATAGGATCACAGAGGACTGGACTGAGAAACATTTACAGGTGTTTACAGCAGTTTCCAAGCTTGAGTCCAGTCCACCTGCACTGCACAGGTGATTTCCTGCACCATTGATTCTTGAACAGAGGCACAAACATACATTGTAATGCACTTATATGAAGGTCTCATGTCCTTTTCTTCACTTCCCCATACATTCTGTTTTGATTCGCATCATCCAGCTTGAGTGTTGCATACCTTATTATAATCAATTAAATAACATTTAATCAAATATGTACTTTGAAATTTGCTAAATTTGGTTTTACTGGCCTTCCATAGAATAAGCACTGAGAGCTCAGTGTGTTTGTGTTACTGTAATTATGTACTTTAGTATATCTTTGTGTATTTATATCCCATGTAGTCACATCTGTATCTTCACTGTCCATTTTTATTTCCCAACATTGTTTAAGCAGATCAGCCGTTCTTTACACTGAGTGAACATTTCACAAAGACTGGACCAATAGAAACGCTCCAAACAGGCTTAAATAAAAATAAAAAATATATATTTTTACATTAACTTACACTTAACGTACAGAGTGTTTTGCCCTCTCCTGAGAAGTTACCACATCAGAAAAGCTTGCTTTACTTAAACAGTGACGATATTTTTGGCAAAATAATCGAATCGATTCACCAAATCGTCTCCGAAACTAACCGAATCGACTCCGAATCGAATCGAATCATGAGGTCCGAGATATTAGAGAAATGAACTGGGACTGAAAGACTGATATAAAAACAAATCTACAGCTTTTCTCATATGTGTGTGTGTGTGTGTGTGTGTGTGTGTGTGTGCGTGTGTGTGTGTGTGTGTGTGTGTGTTTGTGTTTAGAAGAACAGTCTTTGGAACCTAATGGCTTGACCAGTGTTTCCAGTTTGTGCTCGACCCCAGCTGGACCTCCGCCCGCACGGGGTCACTTTCTGTCCTTTATCTGCCGGCTGGCCTCTCTCATGCCCTCCTTCACCTCCTTCACGATCGTGTCCTTCAGCCGGGAGGCGGTCTGCGCCGCTTCCGCCGCGCTCTGCGGCATCTTCCTCGCCTCCTCCCTCATCTGTCTGACCGCGCTGGACTCCAGCAGCCTGGACGTGGCCTGCTTCCCCGCCAGCCGACCTTTGAAGATGGCGAAGGCGGTGAGCTGCGCCGCCCTCCGGATGGCCCTGGACTCGGCGAGCCGCTCCACCAGCTGCGCCTTGTTGATGAGGGTGATCAGGATCCTCTGGAGCACCATGCTGGAGCAGATCCACCAAACATCAGCGCCGTTAGTCCAGATCTACCGTATACAGTATGTGTCCAGTTTAAACGTGCTCTCTTACCTGGACGCGGTCAAAGTCCAGAACTCGGGACTCGGTTCGCTGTGCGCATGTTCACTGTCCTTATACACACACGCTGAATGCACAGGAGCTGCAGTGCTGCCACCTACAGGGCGGAGGAGTCGACTCGCGAGCGGATCGGTTCCTTTTTTTCAAGATCGAATCGATTCACAATTAATCAAATTGATGTTAATATACTTATATGTATATAATTATTATTATTGTTTAAGGAGTTTAATGTCACTACAAGAGTTGGGAAAGTTTATTACACGCCTTTAGCCTGTAACACAGACGGTACTTAAAGATTATTTTATTCAGAATCGGTTCCTTTTCAGTAGGTTCCTTTTTTCAAGATCGAATCGATATAATGATATAATGTTAATATACATATATGTAAATGTTATACTTATAAGAGTTGGGAAAGTTATATTTCTGTTTTATTACACACCTTTAGTCTGTAACACAGACGGTACTTAAAGATTCTTTCATTCAGAATCGGTTCCTTTTAAATAGGTTAAATAGATTCACGATTAATCAAAATTCACCTTAACGCCAAAAAAGATTCTATTCAAGTGATATAATATTTTTATGTTGTGATTATAAGAGTTGGGAAAGTCTTTAGTCTATTCAGAATCGGTTCTTTTAAAGAGATTATGTTTAATCAGACTTTAATCAGAAGAGGGAGGACACTATTGACACTTTACTGGACATCTTATGTCAGCACTCATAGACACTATTGACACTTTGATGTACATCCTGTACATTTGCACTCCTGGACACTTTTTAACACTATTTAACATTTACTTAATACAATCTTTGCACATTTATTTATTTATTAATAAATATCCCAGTACTGTAATGTATATACTGATATCTACTGATTCCCCGTTTTTTCTCTTACACATTACCTAATTTATTACTGCACTACCTTTTTACCCTCAGTCAGGTTGTATAGTTTTGTATTCATATGTTCTTGTATATATTCTTTTTGACTATTGGCATTCTTTATTCTTCTTTATACTTATTTGTACTGTGTTTTGTACTTTGTTTTGTTCTGTGAAACTGCTACTGGCTGCTAAATTTCCTTCGGGATCAATAAAGTATCTATCTATCTATCTATCTATCTATCTATCTATCTATCTATCTATCTATCTATCTATCTATCTATCTATCTAATATGTTTAATAATTACTCGGCCAACTGACTCGGTTTTAATCTAGGAAGCGTTTGTGTTCAAATTATGCTGTAACACTATATTTAAATGAGCTGATTTGTAATATTATATATTTGTTAAATTAATTTTGGTATCAAATGTATTTTAAAATCTAAAGAACAACATATATAGACTGATATATATCTATATATGCTTACAATTACAGACTCTAGTTGTATATAAATATATATATATATAACAATCCAGCAGAAAAATAATAAGAAGAATATAAATAAATAATATATTCATATGAAAAGAGCCACTAAAAGTCAATTTCCTGCAGATAACGCAGAGTGAGTTATTGCTAGAGGGTGTTGGTCAACCGTCAGTTTTTTAGGTAGTTGCAAAGATGTTGATAAGAGGTTGCTATGGTGCTGCTAATATTCCCCACAGGGTTAATAGGGTTTTCTATCATCACAATGTAAGCTGGTGCACAAACTTTACAGCCCATTCCTGTTTAGATCTAAGATTCCTGAGTCTAAGTGGTGTAAATCCAGAGTTGGAACAGTGCAATGCACAATCAATAATTAATATATATATTTTTTTTAATTCACAAATCAGGAGCTAATTAACATACATCCACACTTGTATGACTTGTATGACATCCACAGTCCTGGACAGTCTACTGACCAGTCATCACTTTGAGCAAGTTATCCAGCTTTAGTTATTAAGCCTGTGTTATAAAATAGCCCCAGACTTCCACATGATTAATTCAAAACATGTTGCCCCACTTAATATTTACACAATAATCAAGTTTTAGTGAAAACATGGGAGCCAAATAACGTTAGATAGAAAGTGAGATAAGAACAGGGCGGTCCTCAGTCAGGCCTAACGTTACCTTCTCAGTCCACTTGGGTTCATCTAGAAGCGTACAGCCTCTTCATTCATTCATTCATTCATTCACTCATCTCCTAAACTACTTATCTCTCTGGGTCGTGGGGAGCTGGAGGCAAGAAACACCCTGGATGAGCCGCCAATCCATCACCCAGACCTACACATGCGAACACAAACTCACACCCAGGGGGCTATTTACCATCCCCAACTTACCCGGTTGTAAGTGTTGGGACTGTGGGAGGCAGGAGCCCTTACAAAGACACGGGGAGGATGGACCCTGGTCGCCAAGCTGGGGAATTAAAAAATGTGAACATGTGTCGAATATGGTTCAACAGCCTAGTGGATAACACACACCCAGCTCATAGACTTTGTAAGCAATACAACTGCTGCTGCTTCCAAAGACCCTACTAACTGACCGCTCTGGTACCGTGAGTTCATCCTGAGGGTCTATGGTGTTTTTTTTGAGACTTATAGTTAAAAGATGTACGTTAGCCTTATTGAAGAGTCTCTGTTGTTTGTAGACACGGTCTCAACTTTGTTTTCTCTACTTTCTGAACACATTCGCTTCTGAGGTTCATTTGGTCTTGTGTTAAAAGCAGAACTTTTGTGAAAGAACAGATTAAGACTTGTGAAACGTAAACCAAAACTATTATTGCCCAACCAAGACATGGTTGGTGTCCAAATTTGGGTGGAAATGATTCTTTTGTTGCTGCTGCTGTTGAACGGAAAGAAGCGATGCAGATTTGAAGTGGTTAATAATTGAGTTAACCTGAAATATTGAGTTCATTGTACTTCAAACGAAAAAAAAATTTAGTTAACTAGGTTATGTATGTTTTTGAGTTCTGGTACCAGAAGACGTGAATTCACCCTGAGGGTCTGTAGTGTTTTTTTTTAGACTTATAGTTCAAAGATGTACGTAAGCCTTATTGAAGAGTCTCTGTCGTTTGTAGACACTGTCTCAGCTTTGGTTTCTCTACTTCCTGAACACATTCGCTTCTGAGGTTTATTCAGTCTTGTGTTAAAAGCAGAACTTTTGTGGAAGAACGGATTAAGACTTGTGACCCATAAACCATAACTATTATTGACCAACCAAGACATGGTTGGTGTCCAAATTTGGGTGGAAATGATTCTTTATGGTAAATGGTAAATATTTGAGTTAACCTGAAGTATTGAGTTAATTGGACTTCAAACGAAAAAACTAGTTATAAAACTAGTTTATGTATGTTTTTGAGTTGAAGGCTTTAACATCATATCTGTAGTATTGTCTGCTGAAGCCGGGTACGTGGGCATTGTGGTGAGTTTTACAGGAGAAGGAAAAACCTAGTTTATTTTTAATGCAAGTCAATGGAACCAGACATTCTTACAAGTAGTTTTGAGGCTTTTGTGTTGGTCTGTTCATCATGAAGTTTTCACACAATGTTAAGGGCGACAGGTACTTTCAAGTTAGATCAAAACCCTAAAAATTATCTGAATGGAGAGTTTTGTATCCATCCGCAACCATATTCTGGTGTTGCTGGTGATCAGCTATTCTGGTTTGTACCTGGGTGAAAATAGCATCTGCCAAATTTCTAGTGTATGATATTCATAGTTTTTATACTGTAATATATCGAATACAAGAAATACAGAGATATTTATATTTACGGAGTATCTGCTTATGAGCCCCTGACATATTTACAGATGATTCAAAACCATTAAATGTGGGTCAACTTTTCAAAGATTATAGAACCTCCCCATAATCTATAATCTCCACATTTATCATAAATCAAAGGTTTCTCCTGAACCCCGTTCGTCCAAGCCAACTTTTATTTTGTAATGTATGAAGTAGCAGCTGTGGATTCTCTGAAGGAGACGTAACTGCATAATGAATGACTCTGCACGCAACGTATGCTCTCAATTCATGAGCAGGTCCAGATAAGCCAGCCTCCTCCTACCAGTCAGCAAGGACTCAGAGAACTGTATGTTCCTGGACAGATACTGTATCTGCTTAAAACAGTCTGAGACTGACGCTACTGAAGGTCTTCTAGGGTAGGAGTGTGTGTATGACGCAGTCCATTGGAGGATTGCATCATCTCCAGCATCATCGCTGCACTGCTGGCTAGAAATGAAGACTTGCTGTAGGCCTCAGAGGAGCCGGGCTTAATCCTATACTGACACTGTATTGCCGAAAGTATTCGCTGATCTGTCCCATTCTTAATCCGTAGGGTTTAATATGATGTTGGCCCAACCTTTGCAGCTATAACAGCTTCAGCTCTTCTAGGAAGTCTCTCCACACGATTTAGGAGAGTGTTTATGGGAATGTTTGAGCGACAATTCTTCCAGAAGAGCATTAGTGAGGTCAGACACTGATGTTGGACGAGAAGGTCTGGCTCGCAGTCTCCGCTCTAATTCATCCCAAAGGTGTTCTATCAGGTTGAGGTCAGGACAGTCAAGTTCTTCCACACCAAACTCGCTCCTCCATGTCTTTGTGGAGCTGCTTTGTGCACTGGTGGGCAGTCATGTTGGAACAGGAAGGGGCCGTCCTCAAATTGTCCCCACGAAGTTTTCTCCAAAAGCTATTGGTCTGCTGAAGCATTAAGAGTTCCTTTCAGTGGAACTATGGGGCCGAGCCCACCTGAAAAACAACCCCACACCATAATCCCCCCTCCACCAAACTTTACACGTGACACAGTGCAATCAGACAAGCTCTCTATGCTCTGTTCTTGAGCTGATCTGAAGGCTACTTGAAGTTTGAAGGTCTGTAGTGGTGACCTCTGTAGTGTGTTCCTCAGCCGCTGACCCGCTCTGTCATTGTACGTGTTCTATCACTTGGTGTCTGAGTTGCTGTCGTTCTCAATCACTTCCACTTTGTTAGAACACCACTGACAGTCCACTGTGGAATATTTAGTAGTGAGGAAACTTCACCACTGGACTTGTTGCACAGGTGGCGTCCTATCACGGTACCACACTGGAGTTCACTGAGCTCCTGAAAGCGGTCTGAAGCTCACTTCTTACACTGAAGCTATGGGCTAATGCACTCAGTGTTAATAAACCTTGTACAAACTGCCTTTAGAATTGTTCAGCAATCGCTAACAGACTTGATTTGGTTTCTGACCCTCTATAACTCACTGTTATCTATAAAACCCGGAGGAAACCCACTCAAGCATGAGGAGAACATGCACACTCCACACAGAACCACCCGGACCAGGAATCCAACCCAGATCATCTTACTGTAAGGAGAGAGTGCTGACCACTACATCACCGTACTAATCACTACACCACCGTACTGACCACTACACCACCATACTAACCACTACACCACCGTACTAACCACTACACCACCGTACTGACCACTACACCACCGTACTAACCACTACACCACCATACTAATCACTACACCACCTTACTAACCACTACACCACCATACTAACCACTACACCACCGTACTAACCACTACACCACCGTACTAACCACTACACCACCGTACTGACCACTACACCACCATACTAACCACTACACCACCATACTGACCACTACACCACCATACTAACCACTACACCACCATACTAACCACTACACCACTATACTGACCACTACACCACCTTACTAACCACTACACCACCGTACTGACCACTACACCACCTTACTGACCACTACACCACCATACTAACCACTACACCACCTTACTAACCATTACACCACCGTACTAACCATTACACCACCGTACTGACCACTACACCACCTTACTGACCACTACACCACCATACTAACCACTACACCATTGTGCTAAACACAACACCACCGTACTAACCACTACACCACCGTACTAACCACTACACCACCATACTAACCACTACACCACCTTACTAAACACAACACCACCGTACAAACCACTACACCACCGTACTAACCACTACACCACCGTACTAACCACTACACCACCGTACTAACCACTACACCACCATACTAACCACTACACCACCGTACTAACCACTACACCACCGTACTAACCACTACACCACCATACTAACCACTACACCACCAAACTAATCACTACACCATCGTGCTAAACACAACACAGTCGTGCTAAACCCGACTGGTTACAGAGTTGATAGTAAAATACTGTTCTATGTGATTTTATGACCAGAAACACATTAAAACACCAGAGAGAATCAAAATAACTCACATTTTAAAACCACTTCACTGCTCGTAGATTAGCCTGTGTTGCATCATGGGATTGTCTTAGCGGCTGAGGAAGCGTTCGATGCTTCTTAAAATCAGGTCTAAATAAGGTTCCTCAGTAGACAGTATGTTTAAGGTATGTAAGAATTGGGACAGTCTACATGTCGGGAGCGCATACTATGAAATAAAATGCTGCCTATGTAGGAGCTCACTAGGTCACACCTATGGTGTCCACTCCTACTGTAAAAAAATAAGGTAAGCCACAGAGCCTCCTCCTCCTCCCTCTTCACTTCTTACCAGTCTAGAAGAAATGTTTAGAGTTAGTTGGTGGTGATTACTTATCAAGAGCTTCAGCCTTTGTTTATATGATCTAACCAGGTACAGGGCCTTTAACATGATTGCCAAGAGGTTAGAATATGACGTCTGGGCAGCAGAGCTACTTCTTCATCCTTTCATGTTTAACTGATTCAACTCAAAGCTGTAGTGACTCACTATCGCCTCTTGTGGTACAAAGTAGCATTACAGACAGGATAGCTGCTTACCATGCTAACTTTAGTAAGATATTTCCGCAATAGGGAGACATGGACGTCCTGGACGTCCTGGACCTACAGCCCAAACTGTTTCTTAACATTCTGTTATTAATGTTAGTTAATTGTGTATTATTTTAAACAAAAAATATGCATATGGCACCTTTAATGTCAAACTCTCTTTCTGGATATTATTGAAACCTGGCTATTAGCTGTATGCCTAGCATTATTCTAGCAAGGACAGAACATGGCCCAGTTCGCCCAAAGAAAGCCTGTTAACATCAGTGAAACAGAGAAAATTAAATTACATCAGTGTTTATTTGTTAATTGGTGAGTGGGTGTGGCTATTTGGTGTAAGCATGAGGGCTGATGAGTGGGCGTGGCTTACCAATTGAGCAGCAACTCCTAAAACATGATCCAATCTCGTACGCTTGGCACGGTAGATGCATGGACGAGTATCATACCTGTGAAAAGGCACGTGTGTGCTGATTGGAGCTAATAAGCTAAGCTTCCAATAACTATTACATAGAGTCTCATAGCTCCACAGCAGACGTGTCTTGGCTGGTCAGCCGCGCTCGTGGTAAGAAGGGAAACTGTACAAATGTGTTTTATTAGCTGAATCATCGTTTAAACAGCCGTTTGAAAGGCATTTCTAAGCTTGTTTAAGCAACTCTGGGCCCACTAGCTGTTTTCTTAGCACGAAATACCTCACAGCATTATAAAAACCACAGCCCTGGATAGGGTGGGACGTCTAGCCCTCCTCCTGTGTGTTTGCGAGGGGAAGGAGGTCAAACGGACATATGAACCTTGAGCCCGTGCAGATAGGAGTCGGTTATAAGTTAGACCACCTCAACTTATCCTACCCGGCGCAGCCTCTGAGTAACCTTTACAACCACAGGGTGTGAGAGATTCTCACAGTGAGGTGGGTTTGTGGCTTGTTTACTAAACTTTGCTCGCGCAGGTACGAGCAACACTAAAAATCCTCCATCATCTACTACTCGGGGATTACATGGGATTTTAGTATTACTGGCCAAATCCATGGAATGCTGTGATTAGCATCTGCGTGTTTGTGTGCATGGTGGTGACACTGAGTCCTTGTCTTAATTAGGCAACACACTTTGTCTTATATATGTCAGCATACAACATGTTATCATTATATACAGTGGCGTGTGAAATATGATGCGTTTATTTAATATTTTAAGCATAAATACCTTTTTTTTTAATTTATGTCGTTTACAGTTTCAAACTAACAAAAAAGGTCCCAAGCTACAGTTTGGCTGCTCTGCATGGTCAGCATGGCGAGTATCATAGCTTGTAAATGCTCTTTGTAGCAGCTAAGAGTCTTTCAGTTCTGGTTCTTCATGTTTTTCCTCATGAAACACTTGTAGTTCTGCTCTTCTGAGGTCTTTCCACATGTTTAGAGATGATGTTTAGGTGGGCTGACTGTGAGGACCACCACAAAACCTTCCGCTTGCACCTCTTGAGGTCATACATTGTGGATTTTGTGGTGTGTTTAGGATCATTATCCTTGTTTCATCTTCACCCTTTTTGCAAATGATGTGATGTTTGTGTCCAGAATTGGATGGTATTGGATGGTCTCTACCAGTGAGATGTTCTCTCTGCCACTGTCTGCAACACAACCCCAAATCATGATGGATCCACCCTTATACTGAACATTACTTTGGTTCCCGGGGACCACAAAATTCTATTTCAACCAATACCAGCAGCTCTCTCTGGAAGATTTGTTGGTCTTCTAGATCTCGGCTTGACCTCAATTGTTTCTCTTAACTGCCGTGTCTTAAATACATTAGGAACTGAGGAACCGGCTACCAGAAAACAGTCTGCTATCTTCTAATAGCTTCACCTGCTTTGTGGGCATCAGTTATGTTATGGTATGTGTTGCTTTTTCTCTTTCTCAAAATGTATTTCTTTTTGGTTCCTAAGGTTACATGTAGGTTCTTGTTGGTTTGTTGGGATTGGACTAACTGATAATAGTAATTTGTAGATGCTTCCCAATCAGCTGTTACAGTTTTCAGCACTTTATGGAAATCAACACGTACTACAAGTTTAAAAAGGCATTAATTCCACATATACATTTTAAGAATTAGGTGAGAAAAGCTTCTGCTTTGTGGGCAGCAGTTATTTTCATGGTCCGAGTGCTAGGCAGCTGCTTATAGAAGCCCATAGCTGCTAATTTGCATCACCTACACTTCCCTAATTCCTCGGTCCTGAACAATCCAGAGACCTACCAGGCTAATTAAAGACTGAGAACCTGGCAAAGGTTATCTGCGAGCTCAAATCTCTTGGGGTGCTCAAACTTTTGCATGGTGCAGTACCAAAATAATACACTAACCTGGCTTAAAACTTTTCACAGTAACAGATACACTGACCAGAGGTGCCCAAAAGTTTGCAAGCCACTGTACATTTCAGATATACGGCTTGAAGTGACCTGCTGAGAGAAGGCCTGCAATGTGATCTATACCACCTAGAGCTGTTTCTCAACGCTGCAATGTTTCTCAACCCATTGTTTGAGGCCCAGCCGACAGGTTCACGTTACTGCTTCAGCAAACAAACCTCCACCAAGCCATTATGGGGCAAATCCACTGATTCTCTTTAAAAGTAGCTCAGGAGCAAAGTATTTTAAAAGACTAACCATTAACCCATATCGTGGCTGTCCAAAGAAAAATCTCCAAAATTCCAACTTTTACAGGAGAGGCCAAATACCTGCTTTACTTTCAATGTAAGTCAATGGAACCAGAATTGTTTCTTTGTATTTTGAGGCATTTTCATTGGTGCATTCATCAAGACACGTTCACACAATGTAAAGGACAATTATGGGTTTCGAATTGTAGAAAATTAAAAATCACAAAAAATGGAGATTTGGTTTTCTTTGGACAGTGACAATATGCATTTTAAAGAATGAGACACTAAAGTAAACACTAGAATTTCAAAAATGTGTAGAAGGAATAATACACAGAAAAGAAGAATGTGCTGTAAAACTTGTGAAGACGGAAAGCAAAGCCTTGAAAGAACACTAGTATAAAACAAAGATAAGGCAGGCGTCTGTCGGAGCTCGCAGAGAACAGAGTTAGCACGTAGCTGATCCAGACCTACAAGAAGTCTGCAAAGTCCATGTTCATCTACACTACAGTGCAAAGGTTTGAGGCACCTGAGCTGATAGTTTAAAAATCTTTATCTTATCAATAAGTGTATGTTCACCAGTAAGAACAGCAGATCTGATTAGAACAGATGTAAATAATCATACATACAATACAAAGTAACATGAATATGTTATTGTGAGAGAAGTAGATCAGATCTTGAGCTCCAGTTTGAAGAACAAAGTGTAGTTCCAGATTTCTCCTGGACGCCCCAGACATTGTATGAATGTGTTCAGTTCCTTTAGCAGCAAATCTTGATTTAGCTTAATGAAGTACTGAGCAGTCAAAGCAGGTATTAGATGAGAACTGTAAATAATACTGGGTTGTTTATTGAAGGAGAAGCTTGGAAAGGGTTAAATAAACACACTGACGTATGTAAAAGCTCTACTTACTGTATTAACACTGTTTGAATATTTAAAATAAAGTGGTTTTTTTTAGTAAATAAAAGCTTCCTGTCTGGAAAATATAACATATAATACCTATGCACAGTACTGTATATTGGTTGGATGGATAAATGGAGGCCCTTAAAATAATATAATTACTAATTATACTACATTAATTAAACCCAAAGAACATTATGTCCACATGATCAGTAGAAATATACCTAACTGGACAAAAATATTGGGACAAACCTCTTAATAATAACTCCTATTGCCACAGGTGTATAAAGCCACGCAGCTAGCCCTGCAGTCTGTCTTTACACAAATTAGTGAAAGAATGGGTCCTTCTAAAGAGCGATGTGAGTGATATTATTGAAAAGTGGAAGCATTTTGGAACCACAGCAGCTGAGCCACAAAGTGTCTGACCATGTAAAGTTACCGAGTGGGGACAGCGATTAATAACTGATCAATAACTTTGGAGTTCCGAACCTTCTCTGACTTTAACATCAGCACTAACACTGTGAAGCTCCATGGCTGGGTTTTCAAGTTTAAGCAGTTGCATTCAAGCCCTACATCACCACCAAGCACTATGCAGAGCTTCGGAATCACACTTCTCTATCTGGTAGTTTGATGGATGAGTCTGGGTTTGGAGAACACCAGGAGAACGTTACTTGCCTGACTGCACTGTGCTTGGTGGATGAGAGATGATGTTATGTGGTTGTTGTTCAGGGGCGGGCTGTTTGCCCCTTCGTTCCAGTGAAGAGAAATCTTAATGCTTCAACAGACTAAGACATTACGGGTGGTTATATGCTTCCAACTTTGTGGGATCAGTTTGGGGGAAGAAGCTTCTGAACCTGTTTCAGCATGATTGACTGTGTCCCAGTGGACAAAGCAGATCTATAAAGGCTGGTTGGTTGAGTTTAGTGTAAAAGAACTTGACTGACCCGCACAGAGTCCAGACCTCAATCCCATTTAACACCTTTGGGATGAAGTAGAACATAGATTATGAGCCACAAATGCTCTTTTGGATGAACGGGCAAAAAATTCCCAGAGACACATTACAAAGCAGGACCAATTACATATTAATGCTTATGGACTTAGAATAGCATGTCATACAAACTGCTATAGAAATAAAGAATGGGTGTCCAAATACTTTTCTCCATAAAGCAAACTGTATATATACACTTCAACACTGTGTGAAGACTAGAGTCCAAAAACATACCATATGGTGCAGAAGATTGTCACATCAAGCAGAAGAATCCTTGGTAAGATTACGGGCAGGTATTTGTTGGTGGGTGTTGGATCTATCAGGGTTGGTGGGTATGTGGGAAATGACTACTGGGCAAAATTTTCAGTTCCCTTTCATCAATGAATCCAAACAGCTCATTGACTAACCAGGATGTGGGTTGGTTTCCTTTAACCGTAGCTTCCTCAGATAACGTTCTATCTCTTCAAGGTTCTTCTCAGAGTATGAGTTTATACAAGATCATTGTATAAACACAGCCTTCTGGTCTCTTCTCTCAAGAGAAGCAACAATATTTTATCTTCTTATATTTCGTGACCTCCTGGTGCTCACAGTGCTGCAGCTTCTGCCAAAAGAAACTAAGAGAAGCAGATAAATAATGAAGAGGATCAGATCTGAAATCTAACCTCGCTTAATTCATACACAGCAGCAGCTGGATTGGTGTACAAGTCGGTGTAACTCTGGACTCTGGAGCAGTTGAGTTGGGTTCTCTGGACTGACGAATCTGGCTTAAAGGGAACCTCGGCTAGCCTTAATATGGTGTAATGACTCTAAATTGACTCAAAAGTAACAGATTTATTTATAAATTAACACTTTTATTCTAAATATTTAACATGTGGACACAGCCATTATTACTGATGCGCAATGCCTGCTGGGTAGATGAGGTCAGATGGTTTCAGGTCTGAACTGGACTGTGGTGTTAAGGAGTGAATGTTAGTTACTAACCGAGCTTAAAGAAAACCATTTACATTGTGTTGTTGATGTTGTTTCAGTGAAAGGCAGTGAAAGACTGATATTAGCATAAACAAGGAGAATAGTTAGTGAAGCAGCGTGTGGACCAACACAGCTACCCAAAGACCCCCGCTCTGCTCTCCTCACTTCAGTCTGGATGAGTTTGAGTGGTTCAGTAGACCACCTCTGGTGAGAGACTTGACGGAGGCTGTTGGTTTTAAGCGTAGACTAAAACACAATGCAGTGCCACAGTTTCCCCACACAGGAAGTCCAAAAGCACCAGATTATGGAGAACCACGAGAAGAACCGTGAACGTGAACATGCGCTGGACTCTCTCCTGAGAACGTTTAGCGTTAGCGTCAGCTGCTTCTCCTCGATTGTGGATCCTGAAGGTGAAAGTACAGTCTTAGTAGTGAACATACTACTTCACTAATAAAGGAGTGTGAAGCTCAGAGACACTCCCGTTCAGTGTATCTAGCTGTTTACTGAGCGTGAATGTTTCCTGCTAGAAAGCGGAGCTCCTTTAACAGACACTCTCCTTCTCCGTCAACACCAACACACAGCTTCACAACTCCAGCACTGTGTCACTCTCTCCTCCACCCTCTCTGTTCACCATTTACACTAACGTGGTGTGTGATGTCACTGCTGATGTCAGAAATGTTGTGTTCTAGCTCAAACTGTAAAGGCTGAACAGTAGCATGTTTAGCTAGCTAGCTGTGCTCAAGCGCGACGGCCGGTTACTGCAACCATTTAACGTTACTACCCACTGAGCACGTCAGTAGTTACAACAATGGTGACCTACATGCAGCGGGATTGTACACAAAATCTAATAAATCTGTTACTTTTTGTGATTTTTTACAACCTGTCCTAATAATTTAGAGTCATTACACCATGTTAAGGCTTACAAGTGTTAGCAGCTTTAGTTTCCTTCAACAATCTGGTGGTCTGATGAATGAATCTGGGTTTGGAGGATGAATCAAGGAGAACAATTACTACCGGATTGTATAGTGCTCACAGTAAAGTTTGGCAGAGGGGGGATAATGATAGTCTGGGCCTGTTCGAACTCTAATGAAGGGTGATCTTAATGCTACAGCACACAAGGGTAGTTAACACGTCCTTCCAGCTTTATGGCAGCAGTTTGTGGAAGAACTCTTTCCTGTTCCAGGATCACTGTGTCCCTGTGCCAACTCCATGAAGACTTGGTCTGATGAGTTTTGTGTGGAGGAACTCCAGTGGTCCTGACCTCCACCCCAGTGAACACCTTGCTATGTAGACCATGAGCCAGGCCCTCTTGTCCAACTGCACTGCCGGACCTCACAACTGCTCTTTGGACTTAATGGGCACAACTTCTCAGACACATTCCCAAATTTGTGGAAAGCCTTCCCAGAACTGTGGAAGCTTTTATAGCTGCAAAGGGGGACCAACTCCACATATCTCCCTCTCTCTCCCTCTCTCTCTTTCTTTCTCCTTCTCCCTCCCCCTCTCGCTCTCAGTGGTGTGCTCAGCATGTGAGACACAGATAAGCTGCAGTTCTCAGAAAGCGCGGCTGCACAGTTTGGGCTGGGGGGGAATGCGCGGCACTGATACTGTTCAGGAGAAAGAGAGAGAAAGAGAGTACTTAGTGAATGATCAACCCCTTCAACTCCGTACGAGGGTCCTCACTCACACAGTTCTTTGCTCTTGTAACTGCATAGCTTAAAAATTAGTTCAATAGTGAATAATTACTGAATAAGATGTCGTAAGATTAGTAACCATGTAATGGGTTCAGTTCCTCTGTGGCTGCAGAACCTGCGCTTTAGGTTTCATTTCAAATATTAATGTAATAGTATATAGTATTTTTTATTAATTTGTTCATTTTCAGACCAGCCCTGACAGCTCTGTCAACTCATGCAGCTCATTCTAGGGATTCCTAGAGAGTATAATCCCTCTAGCAGGTCCTGGGATGATCTCTGGATCTCGTCCCAGTTGGCCGTGCCTGGTAAAACCTCCAACCTGAGGCGAATCAGATGCCCAAACCACCTTAACTGGTTCCTTTCAATTACTGTAATCTGTTATTTGTGTTTCTCACTGCAGCCTTTTCATGCCAGGGATGAAATCCACCTTGGCAGCAGCTGCGTGAAGGCAGACCAGTGCAATGAGCTGCCCCAGCAATGTTGCCCACATCTGTGGAGGACTACAGTTAACACGGCTAGGCAGTCATGTTGTTCTGCCAGCAGGTCTCCAAGCACCTGTACTGTCAGACTCGATGGTGAACCACGTTGAAGGCCACTGTCCAGTCGTGATGCCAGGGGACCATCTGCAGCTTCGAGTGGATTCTGGCTCCCAGGTGCCGTTGCTGTTTTAGCGCAGTAGCCAGACGCTAACATTAAAGCTTTGGGATTTTTTCGCCATTGCGACTTGGCGTTTGTTGATATGATGCTTGAATTCTTCCAGCTTGGCGACTGTATCTCACTTCTAGAATTAATGTAGCACCAACATAGAACTTTGCTCATCTGGGCTAATGCTCTTTCACATTAACCAGGCAGCAAGACATGCCAAGTCCAGCACTAGCCCAACTTCTGAAGAGTTCCAAATCGGCATGAAGCCCCCTCATTAAGTCCAATTACACTAATTAACTACAAACCAAACCACCCAGTGACAACAACAGCAGTCATAACTAACAGACCTATTAACCAGGAGTATGGCACGCCCACAGAGGTGTTAAGTAACGAAGTACAAATACTTTGTTACCTTACTTAAGTAGAAACTTTTGTAATTACGTTTCAGCTTACTTTTTACTTCTACTCTTTACATTTACACTCCATTATCAGTACTTTCTACTCCTTACATTTATACTCCATTATCAGTACTTTCTACTCCTTACATTTATACTCCATTATCAGTACTTTCTACTCCTTACATTTACACTCCATTATCAGTACTTTTTACTCTTTACATTTACACTCCATTATCAGTACTTTCTACTCATTACATTTACACTCCATTATCTGTACTTTCTACTCCTTACATTTACACTCCATTATCAGTACTTTCTACTCCTTACATTTACACTCCATTATCAGTACATTCTACTCCTTACATTTACACTCCATTATCAGTACTTTCTACTCCTTACATTTACACTCCATTATCAGTACTTTTTACTCCTTACATTTACACTCCATTATCAGTACTTTTTACTCTTTACATTTACACTCCATTATCAGTACCTTCTACTCCTTACATTTACACTCCACTATCTGTACTTTCTACTCCTTACATTTAAACATAGTCTCGTTACTCCTATTTCATTTCAGTTTGTTTTCATTCATGTACATTTACATTCCAGTAAAGGTTATTAATAACATGTCTTTGAAGTTTGACTCCATTACAATACTTATAGACAACTAGTCATCATATCTTCTGCTCCATGAAACACATGATAATGTTCAGTAGTACTCAGATATGCTTCTTTAATATATTTACATTGTACTAAACTACATTCATGTTCAATGGGCATATATGCAGCTAAAACAGGAAGCCTAGCGCATCCAATATAACATTATAGTCATTATGGCTTTAAGAAGAATGGGTTCTTTGGGGAGGTCGGCTAGTGCACTATAGACCCCTGTGGTGTGGCCTAACCTTTTGTCTTTAATGTTTTTTTTTTTCTTATATTACTTTTACTTTTACTTAAGTAGTTCTGAAAGCAGTACTTTTACACTTTTACTTGAGTTGATACTTCAACTTCTACAGAAGTATTTTTAAACCCTAGAATACCTGAGTAATGAATGCGAATACTTTTGACACATTTGTGTGCCCGGAGAGGCACCAACTAAACTTCTCATAGTCGTGTGGAGCCAGTGGGCCACGCCACAATATTGATGTGTAGCCTTGAGGCTGTGGCAATGAAAAGGTCCTCATCCTTCCAGCGGAGGGTCATGATATTCTCTCTGAACAGGTTGTAGCGTCTATGGTTGGACTCGTAAAGCTGTCCCAAGCACTGCCTACGAAAACACAACAAACTGGCTCTCTTTGTAGCAACATGTCTGTATTACACTAGTACAAAACCATTTACGAGTGAATCAGCTTGGCTACACCCAAGGTATCGTGACTCAAGAAGAAATACAAGTTTGATAAGTGTTAGGAGTCCATATTAGTACTTTTTTCATTCTGGGTTCTTGTTCGAGGTTAATACTAACAGGATCTAATGGTACATGGTCTTTGTAACACTTGCAGCTAAGTCAACAATGATTTAGCAGTTTCTTTGGCTGCCAGAAGAATTGGGCCACTTATGTCTACCTATTCGGTGTAAATCACTCTATTTACACTGTGGATTACAAACATCTTCCACAGAGAAACAATGAACCATGTTTTAGAAGAACAGCCAGCATTTAGCGGTGCTTTTGTTCGAGTTTCCAACCTGGAATTCCAACTTTGGGGATTGTTCCATTACAAACTTCCTGGTCAGAGGTCAGGACTGTAGGAATTCCAAATATGCATCAACATTTTAATACACAGTTGAGTTGCGTTTCAGTTCCAGGCAACCAAAAAACTTCCAATAACAAAGTTTTGCCACTCACACATGCAGCGTTTGAAACAAGTGCACTTTCATTTCAGTGATGTACAGCTAGTGGGCGGAGCTTCTCTCTGTTTACAACCAATCTGCATACAAACCATATGCTGTCATCCAATCCAATCAGCAACCTACTCACTGTATGTTGGGAAACTTGGAACCAGCAGTAAGCTTAATGTAATGTAGTTTGGTGGGAGATTGGACTGAATTATGGAGAGTTGGGATGTTGTAGGATTATTATATTGTAAATGGTTTGCTATAGAAATCCACATAAAAAGCTAACACAAGCTGTTAGGATCTATACAAGCTTCCAATGAACATATGATTAACAGAGAAAAAATTTCTGTACATGGTTCTTCGTAAGTGTAACAGTATATATCTAGAAAAGTGCATATCTTGGGGTGTGGGTGTGGGTGGGTGTGTCTGAAATTGCACCCTATTTAGTGTTCTATTCAGGGTGTTGGCCATTTGGTAGTTTAGTCTGAATTCTCAGTGGACAATTAGATTCCCAATATAGTTCACTATATTGTTACCCACAATGCACCATAAAACTAGTGGACAATCGATATACAATTCTTACAGGTTGACGCCCCACAAAGTCCCACCACTGTCTCCCTCACTGCTTACCTATATAGTGTTCTACACAGAACAGTCTTTGTCAGACCAATTTAGACACATGTTCGCTAAGGAGTCGCTACACCGTTGCTATGGTATCCCAGGTGCTTGCTATGTTATTGCTAGGAGCTTGCCATGGGATACCATGGCTCCTTTAAGGGTTCAAAAGGTTTTGCTAGATTTGGTTGGGAATGAATGGGACTCTATGGAAGGAACGGGGGATGCATGTGGTTTGGAGGCTGTATGTTAAACAAAACCATGATATTTGGGTGCACTTGAAAATGAATGGGAAGCAAGGTTTGGCAAAGACTTTGGATAACATGATAACCACTTAGCTCCATCTTTATCAAACGCCTGAAAGTTCAACCAGCAGCCACCATGAACGTTGTTGCAAACACCTAAAAAACAAAAGGTAAGATACACAGGGACCATGCTTAGCATCTGCTCATTGTTTTCTATTATACACATAACATTTAGCCTGTAATCTCCATAAAAAAGCACTGACTAATAAAACAGGACACATAAGCCATGTCCAAAGCCAAGCATGGGCTAGAGGGGCATAGAGACCCCAAGCACCTGGGCTGTGGAGCAGTAGAGCTCAATCCAGTATCTCTGGCAAAAGTTGGAGTGATCTAGAACGAATCATCCGACATCAGTGACCTGACCTACTAGAGGCTGAATGCAATCAACTCCTCACAGCAATGTTCCAGCGTCTAGTGTAAAGACCTTCCCAGAAGAGCAGAGGCTGTTACAGCAGCAAAGAGGGGACAAGTTCAGTATGAAACTTCTTAAATATGCTTATATGGAAGTCACTGTTATTTCACACTGCATGCAAGCTGCTATTAAGTAACAGACATAAAGCCATGTGAACGGATGGGGGGGCATAAGAAGAGGATTATAAGAAAGTAATTTAAGAGGCCGCGCTGATCAGGGTGGGGTATAGAAACCAGTGTTTATGTTTTTAACATGTAATTACAGTATTTGGTTGCATCCAGCGCAGAGCATGAGAAAACCCGGTGAGAACAGATGCTGTTTATATTGCTGCTGCCAAGACGTGGATTAAGAGCGAGGTGTCTGAGCAGACTTTACTCTTCTTTACCTCCGATCATCTCCCCCGCCTACAACCCCCCCCCCCCCGCCTACAACCCCCCCCCCGCCCCCCACACACACACATATACAAACATACACACAAACACACACACATACACGCACTTTATCTCTAATGTTTATCTGGAATGTCAGAGAAGACGGAGAAGGAGTCGTGCGGGTCAGACGTGCAGGTCAGTCCAGGTGTGTGTTGAGGTGGGGGGGTGGGGGGTGGGGGGGGTGTTTTCACCTTTACCTGGATAGATAAGAACAGTGAGAAACACAGACAGATTTTCCCTCCCATAACAAGATCTTAAGAGAACATATTAAATGTTCACTATGTATACAATATATATATATATATATATATATATACCAAAAAGTGAATTTTCTCCAGTAAGAACACCAGATCAATACAAAGTAACATGAATATCTTATTGTGAGAGAAGTAGATCAGATCTTGATCCAGTTTGAAGAACAAAGTGTAGTTCCAGATTTCTCCTGGACGCCCCAGACATTGTATGAATGTATTCAGTTCCTTCAGCAGCAATCTTGATTTAGCTTAATGAAGTACTGAGCAGTCAAAGCAGGTATTAGATGAGAACTGATAATAATACTGGGTTGTTTCCAGAAGGAGAAGCTTGGAAAGCGTTTAGCTGTCTAGCAAATATAACTTTCTGAATTCTGCTGACCACCTTCAACCATATATGTGCATACAAACGCAATACAAATAAAATGCAGATTTCTAGACAAAACAGGAGTTCAAAAAAAATATGATTCCTAACAACCACCTGGAAGACACTCACCAAGATTGCCCTAATGAGATAAGCGGCACTTCAAGAGTCTTTGAGAGAGAGGAGAGTGTCCATCCCTCCACTGTGAGAAGACACCTCTGACTATGGGTCTGAAAGAATGTCCAGCTGTTCAAGTGGCTCCTCGCTGAGAAAAGGAGATACAAACAAACAAAGAAGCTGCTGCTGTTCTCAGAACAATGGACTGACCACCCCAGAGTCCAGAACCTCAACATCACCGGCCGGCGAGAAGCAGAAAACGCTAAAGAAACTTCAGAGACTGGACTTTGGAGGTGAGTCTCAACAATGAAGTGTGGACACAGTAAATACTGAAACTTGAAAAATCCTGATACTATATATAGTTGTTGAGTCAGTCAACCAAATCCTGATGGTTGTGTCCAGCTGAGCATACAATAAATATCTCTATCGGTCACATCTGTGTCATATGGTGGGTTAGCCTGTAGATCAAAATAGAACAGACTTAATATTACACTTATAATAGAAGCAGCTTCAGCTCTGAGTCAGTGGGTTCCCTGTTCTGTTCTTATGTTCAGAGAAACGTGTCAGAAGTTATTCTCGGTGGAAATTGAGCGTACGGTACAGATGCAGCGGATTCAAAATGTGGGAGTATTATTAATATGGGTCCACCACCCAACATGTCCAGCCAAGAGCAGCTCTATGGTCAGAAACTGACCACTGAGGAAGGACAAGAGGATGACTAAGACACACTGTTCATCAACAATATAGCCTATTATTATTATTATTATCTCAGCACATACTTAATCTTCTTCATATATTCTTACATTCCTTATACATACATTCCTTAATACTGCAGATACTCTATATGATCTTATTGCTTCATGTTTGTGGGCAGTTGGGAAAGCATTGCACTGCTGGTTGTACCGTGTATGGCTGTGTATGTGACAAAAAAAACGTTTAATTGTCTCAAACAGCATGCCGGCAAGATAGAGCGAGGGGTTTCCAATAAATTGGCCAATGACCAAGCAGTGTATTATGAAGTATGCCATTGTATTTTTCCAACATGTTATATAGACGCACCCAAACAACAGTGAAGTGAAGGCTGATGGTCACTCTCTCTGCTAACGCCGTGGCAGAGAAATGCTGTTAACCGACCCTGCTCAGAAGGAGGTTCCAGTCTTTGTCTGTAAAGGTCAGCTGGAGGATTAAAACAATTTACAGTAACTAATTCAGTCCTGTGGTCAGGCCAGAGGAAAATGCTAACGCTGTGTGAGTCTGTGGTGGTAATAAAACACACGGCCATGTGTGAGCTTCATTCAATGAAACACTTAAAACCTGAAGCAAAAATCTGGTGAACCAGGGTTGGCAGCGAAGGGTACGTCTCTTATTAAAGATTAAGGCACTGCAAGCATTAATGTTGAGTTGTAGATGGCAGTAACTGTTTAATTCCAGAAAACATAGGGTTTATACATTTTCTTGAGGCCAGGAGGGAAAACTTCACCTCATTGCAGCTTCGTAAACCACTATTGTTTCCAAACCCTCCATTGGGAATTCATTGTTCCCCCAAAGACAGCACTCTAGTTTTTTTAGGTTTATAAAAACCTCCCTTATTTCCAAACCATACATTATATAGCTAAAAGTACTTAGTCATCTATCTAAATCATTAAATTCAGGTGTTCCAGTCACTTCCATGGTCACAGGTGTCTGACACCAAGCACCTAGTCATACAGACTGCGTCTACACACATTAGTGAATGTCGCTCTCAGGAACTCAGTGTAAATCCAGTCATAAAGTTTTCTCTCTCCTACATATTCCACAGTCAACTATCAGTGGTGTTGTAACAAAGTGGAAGGGGTTGCCAGAAGAACTGTACTTGTCTGACAGCTTTGTGCTGAGTGTAAAGTTTGGTGGAGGGGGGATTATGGTGTGGGGTTATTGTTCAGAAGCTGGGCTCGGACCCTTAGTTCCAGTGAAAGGAACTCTTAATGTTTCAGCAGACCAAGAGATTCTAGACAATTTTACGCTGTCAACTTTGTGGGAACAGGTTGGGGACGGCCCCTTCCTGTTCGAACATGACGGCCCACCAGTGCACAAAGCAGCTCTATAAAGACATGGAGGAGTGAGTTTGGTGTGAAAGAACTTGACTGGCCTGAATAGAGTCCTGACCTCCACCTGATAGAACACCTTTGGGATGAATTAGAGCGAAGACTGTGAGCCAGACCTTCTCGTCCAACATCAGTGTGTGACCTCACAGATGTTCTTCAGGAAGAATTGTCGGTCAAACATTCCCATAAACACTCTCCTAAACCGTGTGGAGAGACTTCCCAGAAGAGTTGAAGCTTTTATAGCTGCAAAGGCTGGGCCGACATCATATTAAACCCTATGGATTAAAGAATGAGAACTTTTTTATGCACTAGTCAGTCGACACTGCTCTGCATGCTTTACACCACTGCATCTCACGCTGTGCATTGTGCTTGGTGTTGTAAGGCCTCATAATGGAATCCCATTCCATGAAGCTCTCTACGCTCTGTTCTTGAGTTGATCTCAAGGTTGCATGAAGTTTTATTCCTGTTAATGCTTGACGACAGGCTAGAAAATCATTTACGTTCATGTCTAAAGAAGAACAAAAAAAAACATTCCAACTTGGAGCAATGATGATGATGATGGTGTACAAGGAATGTTTTGCGGTGATGCATCCCAGTTTGGCTGATCAAGTATGTTAGCTTCCAAGGAAATGTCAAACCAAACGGCTTGCTCAGGTAATATATGACATCTTACTTTAATGAAGTTATCAACCCTTTTTTTTCCTGTGGAAAAAGTGATTTTGGCCTTTAGGGAAGTAAAACGTGGCTAGAAAACAGATTAAGGTAAAACCCTGGTAGTGCATGCTGGGTAATGTATATTACCATACAGGTGAACTTTGTAGTTCTACACTTACAGACTGTAGTCCATATGTTTCTTTGTAGTGACTGCTCTGTCTGATCCACTCATACCAGCGCAACACACACTAACACACCACCATCATATCAATGTCACTGTAGTGCTGACAATGATCTACCTCCCTAATAGTAGCTGCTCTGTGGTGGTCTTGTGGGGGTCCTGATCGTTAAAGAACAGGGTAATAAAGTATACAGAGAATCAGATGAACTACAGTCTGTAAGTGTAGCTCCTATATGGTCAGTGGAGCTGATATAGTGGACAGTGTGTGTAGAAAAAAGGAGTTTTAATGTTATGGCAGATTGGTGTAAACAATCAGATGACCACATGATCCCAGCAAACACAGCTATGTTGTGAGTACATTGTCCCAATATGTAATTCCTCAGAAATGTAATTCCTCAGAAAGTTGTGACTATGTTATCTGACAACATAGTGGCAATGTTGTCAGTACATTCTCGCAACCTCCTGGACTCCTTCATACATTTCATTGTATCTGCATAGAACTGCATGGGATTTTGCTAAGTTGCCAACAAGTAGTTATAATACTACATTATTAGTAGTGACGTTGTAACAACGTTGTTTGGAAAACGTAAAAAGCACCCAATTTTGGCAACATTGTAAGAAAATACACAACATTGTGACAACACTTTTGCTGTTTGCTGTGATGCTAGTTTAATTTAGTTTAGTTTAGTTTCTACTTTAACATCCACAGCGTGTTCCAGCTTACAGTTTGTGGTGTTATTAGTGACTAATACAGCCTCAAGTATTTATTTACCAATAATTATTTAAGGCCTTTAAGACAGTACAACATTGTAAACAAGTGTCAGTTAGTGCTAAATTAGCGCTTAGCGCTACCTGCAGCTTAGCCGTTCGCAGCTCACAAAGTGGGTGCCATCTAAACGACACTGAGAGAGAGAGAGAGAAAGAGAGAGAGAGAGAGAGTTAAAAAGAGAGTTAAAAAGAGAGTTAAAAATATAGATAGAGAGATTGTAATTGACCTAAACAGTCATTTAAAAACAAAAGTATTAGCTACCATGTTATGAAGTAGAAATTATGTTTCTGTCATTCACTATTAAAATTATTTAGTAGTGACGTTGTGACAACGTTGTTCGGAAAATGTAAAAAGCACCAAATTTTGGTAACATTATAAGAAAATACACCACATTGTGAGAACATTTTTGCTGTTTGCTGTGATGCTAGTTTAGCTTTTAGGAACTTCCCCACTACATCACACTTTAACATCCACAGCGTGTTCCAGCTTACAGTTTGTGGTGTTATTAGTGACTAATACAGCCTCAAGTATCCATTTACCATCAATTATTTAAGGCCTTTAAGACGGTACAACATCGTAAACAAGTGTCAGTTAGTGCTAAATTAGCGCTATCGCTACCTGCAGCTTAGCCGTTCGCAGCTCACAAAGCTGGCGCCATCTAAACGACACTGAGAGAGAGAGAGAGAGTTAAAAAGAGAGATAAAAAGATTGTAGTTGACCTAAACAGTAATTTAAGAACAAAAGTGTTAGCTACCATGTTATGAAGTAGAAATTATATTTCTGTCATTCACCATTCAAACGGCAGGACAGCCGTAATTCTGTAATAACTGTTTAGGCCACTGAAGCTGCAGTACAACGTGACTGTAATAGCTGTTTAAGACAGTTACAAGTGTTGTAGAGCGATGCCAGGCCCTAGTGTACTTCAGCTTGCCTCTCTATATTAGTATTCAGAGCTGTTTATGAATATTTTAGATGCCAAAACATATTTGGATGACCCCAGTCATATCATTGCGTATGCAAGAATGAAACAGGATCAACAATACATCATCTAATTTGACTAGTTTGATAATAAACAAACCAATAAAACAATACCAAAGTACATAGAGAGCATAGAATCTTAAAACAAACTAGTTCAAACCAATTAAATCATAATTAAAATAAATTACAGCATGTGTTTATTGGGCATGTAGGTCTGCTTTCTTGTTTTCTTGGAAGTAAATGCACTAATAGTGACTAAAACAGTGTGTACTAATAGTGTACTATACACAGATCAGCCATAACCTCCTTATATCTACACACCTTGCCCAGTATATCAGCTCCACTGACTATATAGGAGCTACACTTACAGACTGTAGTTCATCTGATTCTCTGTATACTTTATTACTCTGTTCTTTAATGATCAGGATCCCCACAGGACCACCACAGAGCAGGTCCTATTAGGGTGGTGGATCACTCTCATCACTGCAGTGACACTGACATGATGGTGGTGTGTTAGCATGTGTTGTGCCGGTACGAGTGGATCAGACACAGCAGTCCTGCTGGACTGAGAATGGTCCACCAACCAGCAATATTTAGCCGATTTGATTTTGAATAAAAGCCGTGGCACCTTTTAAGATGGAATGGAGCGTTTGATTAATATGCCGGCAGGCCAAGTTCAGCCTCGTTCAGAATTCCTTGAAAAAGGTATGAAAAGTGCCGACATCCCCTTCACAGCCTGGAAAGCCGGGGTCCGAACAAGGCCTTCTTGTTCCCACATCAGTGCACCGACCTCACAAATGTTCTTTTGACAGAAAGAACACAAGTTCCCACAGACAGCCTTCTCAGAAGCGTGGGGGCTGCGATAGCTGGCCAGCTCCATTTTGACAAAAGTATGTGGACACCATATACAAGCAAGTTAGGGATCCCTTTTTTTTTTTTTTCCAAAACCATGGGCGCCAATTGTGTTGTCCACATACTTTTGACCACCTCAAAAGTATGTGGACACAAGTATGGTTGGTCTGTATACTTTAAGTGCATCTGCAGCTTGGAGGTAGTCTACAGCTCTTTCAGCCTGATAAACCGAGTAAATGGAGGGAGCTGGTGAAAATGTTCCATGGAGTTGTTTATCCAGCGCCGGTGAGCCGTGCAGTAACAATTATGACCGCCGCCATATTTTCACAGGTGCTGCAAAATTACGTGAGAAATAAAGCCGCAAGGGTTTCCTCAGCACCTCCTGCTTTCTGGGTTTGATGCTCTTGGCTCGAGCGGGCCTTTCTGTCCTGCTCCAGACCAGAGGGCAAAGTCTGCTGAGCAGACAGTCTGAAAAGAAAGCCATCTATTCACTACTGTTCATTCACCTCCCCAGTGCCTCCTGACACAGAGCGAGCAAAGAACTGGACACAACTTCGGCCGCCCGTACCAATCTACATAATGACACCGGAGTCTTGGGGAGCAGCGAGTGGAGAGAGAGATACGCCCGAGCGGCAACCTTTCTCAGAGCCTAACAGCATTCTTATCTACAGCTTTACAAACTGCTTGAATGCCTGCAGTGAGGTCGACTGAGGTAATGCTGCTCATCCATCTCAGTTACCTAACGGATGGCTTGCAAGTTCACTAGGGCCCAGATCTTTGGAGTGCTGTTCAAGGCTGGGGTGCATAAGTCTCAGCCCATATTCACATACAAGGTTTAGTTTGAGGTCTTCAATCATTTATAGAGCCCATATCATGAAAAAACTGATGTTCTTACTACACGGCTTTGTGTTGTTAATGTTTCATACGTGAACACTAGGACACATTCATATAATAGCCATGCTTGTTTAGCCCCACCCCTTCTTCACATGAGAGTCTCAGTGAGTACCTAAGCAAGGACTGCTTTTTGAATGAGGTGCAACACCCAGCATTTGCATATATCATATTTGCATATGTCATATGTCTTAAAGGCACAGTGACACAAAAAACAGCCTGTTTTGTTTATTAGAAAAAATATAAACTTAGATATTATAGTGACTATTGTACTGTGTCATTCGGTGCTAGGTCTTGGGGTAGTGGTACAGTGCTAAGTGACTACTACGTACAGCCTATGTTTCCCATATCCTGTGTCTGCACCAATGCCACAGTGGTATCAGAAGTGGGCTAGCACCCTTCAGTAGACTGGGAATGAATAGAGATTGCAAGGTGGTGTAAAGAAGAGAGGACCGAACCCGGATGAGGACCGCGAGGTAGAGGCAACGTAACAAGGACACCTAGATGGTGGCCAACTATGAGGACTTGCTGGTGTTGCAGGTGCCACGGTTAGCTGAGGCCGAGAGTTGGTGTGGTGGGATGGCAGAGGAACAGAAAGTGGCAGAGGGAGCGCCACTGCAGGTGCCGGCACCCTCGGTAGCATGAGGATGGATGCCAAGAGCGGTGAGCACTTCTGCTGTGGACTAGGGAGAGGACCAACTCTCTCTCTGAAATAGAGGGCGTGGCCAAGGATGGATACATTGTTTAGTTTGTAAAGGGATCTTTAATTGGATTTGTCTAATAATAAACAGATGTACAAATATTGTTTTATTTTGTTTATTTATTTATAATTTACTGTAATTCCACAAATGTTGTTCTACATCACTATACATACAGTGATTTACTACCTTACCTACAGAGGAATCAGCTTATAGCTAATATTTAGGTGATAGGGTGGGCTTTGATTCATATTAGCAAATGTGTCCCTCCAATGTCAAATCCTTGCTTTTAATTGGATAATACCTGGTTCCTTGGACAGTTGGCTAGTTTGATAGTCCCAATAAAGACAAGATGTTGCAAAATTAGTGTTTTGTCTTGTATAGGCCCATGCCTTAAACTGTAGCAACTTTGGGCTATCTTTTGAGTCAGGTAGTGTCTTAATCTTTTGGGCAGTTGGGTTGAAAGGCAAGACTAAGCTTTAAGCAAGCTTAAAGTTATTACGTCTGGCCCACATTGTCCCACTTAAACTTGCTACTTGTCCCATATATTTTCTGTCTGGAGGTGGTCACCCTAGTTACACACTGTAGTGCACAGTTTAACACATGATAGCCAGTTCAGGAAACATTGTGCACGTGCATTTGAGTCAAACGACAGCAGAACTTTTATTTTCTTTATATTAGATATTATAGAAAATATGATCCAATACATTTTATTTCCCCAACTCGTTGAAATCAGTGAAGCAGCAGTACATGTGAGCACGAGACTGTGCTCTCAGTGTAGGTTCGCTCAGCCTCTTGCCCACGTGGTCTTGCGTGGTGACGTCACGCTGCATTGAAAGTCTCGAGCCAGGTTTTCCTGACTTGATGCGTGCTCGAGGAGAGACAGCGTGCGGACTGAAAGGTAGGTGCCAGAGCTCTTCTGCGCCTCTGACATTGATCTTGGTCTCTGCGTGCGCTCTGTCGCGTTTTGCTGCAGTGTGGGGAATTTAGTTTGACGCTGGTGTTGCCCTGCGTGTTTTGTCTGTGCACGCGGGGCGCACTGGGTTTCACTGGGTTGTTTTGTCTGGATTTAGTTTAGTTGTTATGAATCAGTTTTGATTACACGATTAAGCAGAAATCGAGTGGGACAGTGGGAAAGCTGGACTGGAATACACTGGACTGGGGGTTTTGTCTTAAAGTGTCCGGACACCATGTGCTCCGGACGACCTTCACAGCAGTGCAGACTTCCCACGTGCACCACTTAGTTTGGTATTATTATTATTATTATTTTTTTTTTAATATAATTGACAGCTGAAAATTAAACAAATAAGTAAATAAATAAATAAACAACCACCCAAATAAATAAATTAAACTAATACAATTACTATGGCAGGCAGGATATGGATTATAATTGATGTCTATATATATATATATATATATATATATATGTTTTTTCCACTTTCCACTGGGCGGTTGGTCTCTGTCTGTCCGTCTGGGTCATAGTTTGAGTCATCTCTGATGATTTCTCTCCGTCGAGCCTTTCTGAAGCCGACTGCCTGTAACCGATATGCCCCCCTGGCATGCTTTACAGTGCCCTTCATGCCCTTCACCCTATCATGCCCTATCTCTACTATTGGCCATATGTTTAAAGGGGAAGTCCACCGATTTCTAAAATCTTCTACATAGGTCAATGTTTGTGATGTAAACAAAGTCATTAAGCTTTGGTTTGATATAAAAAGGTTTACTGGAGAGAAATTTGGCATAAGATTTTTCTTGACAGTGGTGGTAATGGGAACCGGAGTGTCTTTCCAGAACGACCAGTGCAGCTAGGCTCATATTCTGCAATCTTTATTTGTTTGTTATAGTTATAGTAATCCTCTTCCACTTTTAGGCATCTGTGAATTCATAAATAAGCAAAAAAATTAACTTATTTGATTGAACCTATCATCAAACAGTGTTTCAGATGTTATGCACAACCGCTTTGTTCATGTTCATGAGCTTTTTACAATTGCAGACTTGCATTTCACATCAGTCCACTCTGAATGACTGTGTGTGTCCTAATCATTGAATTTTGAAAAATTGGTGGAATTCCCCTGTAAGCATTTACAGGTATGCAGAGCTGACATTTAAGCATAATTGTATATAAAAACTAGTCTCTGAATCCCAGACGGCTCCTTTATTTGGCGTTTGGGCGCGTAAGCCGTTTACTTATTGACCTGCAGTTCACTATTTTGAAGATTTGACCAAAATGACCACAAGGTTTTTATGCTTGGGTGATTTTTTTTATTATTATTATTATTTTTTTTAATTTCTTGGGGAAGCACTGCATCTTATTAGAGAGGGATTAATTGTGAGGTTCTGTTTATGACCGTTTTGCTCAATTTCTCCATGAAAGATTCGAATTTTGAGTTTTTATTGAACAATGTGTAGGAACATTAGCAGAACTATAACAAGTCTGATATTTTATTAACCTATTATTATTGTGAGCAGTCTTAAAATATATTAAAAGACTGAGCAAGGATTAAAAACTGGCCGATACATACTTATTGTTCATGAACTCACACATTATTTGGTATTTTTAAGATATTTAAATGAACACAGTCATCACCAAACCCACAGTTCTAATAACCTGCATATGATTTTAGTGTGAAAGCTGAACGACTGTGACGTGAAGCCACCTGAGTGTGAAGAATTGAGCTTTTTCCCGTGTTCATGGCACTCGGACACTAATATGGGTCCTTTTTTCAAACTTTCCCGTATGACTCTCACATGACCGACTACAGTGGAGCTGAAGATGGGGTTCTAATCCTCTGTTCCTTTTTAAAAAAGGCCAATAAAGAGAGCTTTAAATCTGTTTCAGATTATTTTTCCTAACGCCACTCATAGAAAGTGCTGCAGTTTAAGCTGTATTTGAATATTTTAACACAGAAACAGGTTTTCTCAACACGAAATTTACATCAGCCCAGAATTAATGCCTTCAGACTGGCATGCGGTCACATGCTGCTGCTGCTGAGGATTTGGGTCCCGGCGCTTGTGAATGGGTTGTGAAGGCCATTCATCAAGAGTTTGGCTTGAGAACAAGGTGCTCACAAAGAGCTGCTCTGCTTGATGATTGTGCACTTTGTTCAGTACGTAAGAAAAAAATAAAAAACGGTCGAATCCTTGCTGTCGGGTTGCTCTTTGTGCACTGTGGGGTGATTTTGGGCCACTGCTTGCTAGAGCCCAGACCAGAAGACGCGGCGTAACTGAGACGTTATTGATGTTTGGTCAGCATTTGTCTACCTGGCATCCTTACTGGTGAAGAACATCTTCACCTATTAAATGTAATCACATCCTGCGGACCCTCACAGTCTAAACTGGCACCTTACTGAACGTGTAGTCCACTATTTTGGGTGCGTCCTTAGATGCATTTGCTGTTACACTGATAACAAAACCTGCATTTCCTATATTGTCCACAGGGTGGCAGTAAAATAGTTAAAAAAAATAAGAAAATTGTATTTAGCTTTTTCAAAATTTAATTTGATATAAACTGTTCACTGTGGTGGTGAATGGAACCAGACGTCCGCCTCTAAGAGCTCCAGCACTGGAAGTTAGAATGATGTCTGAGACGTTGTTTTATTGCTTTAGAAGAGTTTTGAGACATGTTTTAGGCCTAAACTGTATTTTTTAAATGTGTTCAGGGTTTAAAAGCACATGCAGGGCGAAATACTCCCCGTATAGAATAAACCAGCGAATGTAGATTTAAACATATAAACAATGTAAGGACACGTGTAGGTTTACTTATAGTGAATACTTTGGATAGCAGATAGAAGTTCAGTGAACCAATCACGTTGCAGCATTCTGAATGACTTTGCTTGCTCTGTTTAATGAGCGAATTGCGCAGATATTTGGGTGAATTGACATTTTATATATATATATATATATATATATATATATATATATATATATATATATATATATATATATATATATATATATATATATATATATATATATACACACACAGTGATGACTTTGGGAAGCCAGTGTAGGTGATTAGGGATGTAACACAACAATGTTTTCATATTAAATTGTATAGTCATTATGGCAAAATCCATTTTGTTGAGATTACGATGACTGATTGATTGGCTTTGGATGACTGATGGGCAATAAATCTCTTGCATTTATTGGATTTGTTTTTTTAACAGTGGATGTCCTTAAACTTCAAATATATAAATTAGAAAAGTGCATTATTATAACACACAACAAGAACATCACTGCCTCATACAGTGTGGCACAGTTATCGCTGTATCTAAAAAAAAATCTTGTTTTTGTAACCACGGAAACCAAAATTGCAAATTCGATGAGTCGTCCAGCTGTGTTGTTTTACAGTACTACAATTATATTGTATTATAGTGCAGGTGTAGCTTATCTTATCCATTGAAGGGCAAACAAAGCTGGAGATCACACCCCTTGCAGATAAGGTTAGACACCCCTGGGTTAGTGTGTTAGTGGAAGACTAATGTATTAGCTAGACACTATAATTTTTTAGAGTGTAATTAGCCTAATTTCTTTATTTTTGTTGTATCGGAAACCATGGTGAATTGAGAATCAGTGTATCAGATTGAACCATGAATTTTGTGAATCACAAAATTCCTATCAGTAGTGCTTTTTGCTGGTAATATGATAATAACTAAACTAAACGTCTATGTGCACGAGGGCTGTGTTTCGGCAAGAACCTGGCACGATACAATACGTATCGTGATCCAGCGGTCACGATTCAGTATATCGTGATATATTGCGATACTGCATGCAAAGTGATATATTGCAATTTTTCAGATCCTACTATTAAAACACACCACTAAATGAAATTGGATTGCAACACTGCCATCTAGTGGTCAGAGGTTTAAACACAACACACAATGATTCACTGTCTGCCAGAATCTGTGTATCGATACTATGTTTTTGAGAATCAATACAGTATCAATAAACATAATATCCAGATATTTAATATGTTAATATTTTCTTACACCCAAATGTGGATGCAATATAAATGAGTCGGTAATATCACAAAAACAGGGACTTCAGAACATGTGTTTCCATATATGGGCTGTATGATCTGAAGGGTCTGTGTTTAAACTTCATTATAGTTTATGTGCTACTTCAAACTCGTTTATTGAGTTTGTTTTTTCAAGATACGGGCCCTTTAATGTTAACACAGGGCAGTGAAAACATTGTTTCTCGGATATGATAAACTATATAAATAATAATAATAAATAAAAGGAAAAGGTATTGAAGTCTGACTTGTGTGTGTTGAACCTGAGCAAGCGAGTGAGTGAGGGGCAAAATAGCTCAAAACAAAAATCACCTTGATTGCAGATTGCAGAAAATTAAAGGTGTATCAATTTTAATAGAGTTTTGGTGATCTGCCCCTTCAGATGGTCCCTCATTTCCCATCGTTGGTAGAAAACTTCTAGTGAAGGTTTAGAAGGTTTATACATGCTGTACATGCTTCTTTACAAACATCTGTGTAATCAGAGCTCTGGAGAAGTTTAACGCATCATCGCCGTCCAAAGAATAACATATCTCCATTTTTCTCCATTTTTATTTTTTTGCATCGTTTGAACAGGGCAGCTGCCGGTTGCATTGTGTGAAAAACTCAAGATGATTGGACCAATAAAAATGCTCCAAAATAGCTTGGAAATAATTCTGGTTCCATTGTCTTGCATTGAAAGTAAGGAGAGTTTTTGGCCTCTCCTGTAAAGTTGCTATTTTGGAAGTTTTTCTTTGGACGTGCTATGAACGCTGCCTTAAGGAAGAGGGGTTAAGCGTCAGTCCCGGGGGACGTGAGGCCCACTTTGATCTGATTGTGTCCGAGCCCACTGTGAGTCTTCCTGGTAGGGTGTAGCCCAGAATGTTTCCCATATCTCTAGCAAGCACACCCTGCTGAAAGGCTGGACGGCCTGATACAACCTGGTCACGGATGTCCGTCAGGAGCAGCTGTGGGAGAAGAAACGTCTTTAAATTATTTTATTAGTTATTAATTAGTAATTATTTGCAAAATTTAACATATTACATTTGTTTCCCTCAGCCCAGACGTGTGCCTTTAAGACTGATATATGTAAATGACCTCTGTTCTGATTGGCTGCCCTGTGTTCCGCCTCTTCTTAAGCACGGAAACACTTCTTATAACTTCAGTGTGGATGGGCGGAGCTAAACTGCTATGTGGATGTATGTAAATTAGTCAGTTCTTGTGATGTCACAAAGACAGGAAATTCAAAACAGGTGTTTCCGTATATGGACTGTCTGGAGAGTGAAGGGGTCTCGGTTGAAACTTTATTATTGTTTACATGTACCTTTAAACTTGTTTATTAAATAAAAATGAAGGAGATTCAGTTTTCCATGATACGGGCCCTTTAACGTTAACACAGCATATGTTTCTGATGTCGCAATAAAAAGCTTGTTACTCAAAATTGATAAGCTTTATGGAAAAAGGAAGAAAGATTGTTTACTTCTCAACTATTTAATACATACAAAAACTAAACAAAGTCATTCAGAGTGGGTTTGGTGTGAAACACTGTTCTAGAGAGAAATTAGAGTCAGAAGTGTTCACAGTGGTGGTGAATGGAACCAGACGTCCACCTGTAGAACTTCCCTCACATGAAATGATTATGATGCACTGCCGGATGTCTGACACAATGTTTTGTGGTAATGTTTTAGCTTTTAATTGTCTTTTTTAATTTTTCTTTTATGGCGGAGGGATACATGGCGGGCATTGTAAGGTAAAATAGTCCCCAGAGGAATCATATTATGTTTAGATTTCCAGTATTTTACCATCATCATCATCATTACATATATAAACTATATATATGTATATGTACGTATGAACATATATAAATAGGTTCATGGTGGGTTGGACAGTAAATAAAACTAGAAAAGTGCAGGAGGGTTGCCGAGCTTAAGCAGCGTGAGGAACGAGGGATGAATAAACGACAAATAGAGGAGTGCAGGTCAATGTGTTTGGGAATCTGCTCTGTGTGAGTACAGGCAGTTTGGAGGCTGTAGGTTTAAGAAACCATGATGTTTGGGTGTGTCCAGAAATGAATGGGAAAAAAGTGACAAAACAGACGAGTGCAAGTCAAACCGAGACTGCAGTTGTGGTCGGGGGTCTGCCCTGAGTCAGTGTATGCGAAACAGTGTCGGTCGGATGAGCAGAAGTTGAGTAGATTGCTGTTCACTTTTCTATCCCATTCATTCTCTATGGGAAAATTAGAGTCTTCGTGCATCCAATCAAAAAGCTGTATACAAGCCCCAATCACACAGTCAGACCGGACAGTCTGGAGCTGGAGTAGTGTTTATATTTTGAAAAACTGCTGGACGAGTTATGCGGTGTAAGCAAAAAACAAATAACAATATAGTTAAAACCATAATGACTGTGTTTGTGTTGTAGACGTGGTGACCTCTGGTTCCCATCACCACCACTGTATTGAAATTTTGAAATATTGGGGAGTTGCCCTTTTAATGTGACTGGTGTTGCCGTTTTGAGCTGTGCAGTATGGCAGTATGGTGCATGTTTATAGATAGTCAGTATTTTATACAGGGAGAGAATCCACATGGACTGGTTTTAACTGGTTTTAACTGCACCTTACACTCACTGTACTGCTGTTTACATACAATACTGTTTACACTCACTACTCGCACAAAACACTATTGTTTACATTTCTTACTGTTACTTACACTTTATGGCTGCTGCTCTTCATACTTGCACACATAACTTTTATTTTGTATTTTTTAACTATATATATAAAAAATACTCTTATTTACTTCAACTTATATTATTATACTTGATATATTTTGGTATATATTTTTATTATTTCTTTTATTTGTTATCTTTATCTATTGGTGAATGGAGGAGCAGCAAAGTAAGAATTTCATTGTACAGTGTAACTGTCTGTTCTGCTGTGCATATGACAATAAAACTTTTGAATCTTGAGGAAGTCTGGACGTCCTGATTACTCACAGAGGTGCAGAAGCAGAGCTCGGTGTCTGGACGGGGTTGTGTGTGAACGTTGTGGTGATATATATATATATATATATATATATATATATATATATATATATATATATATATATATATATATATATATATATATATATATATATATATATATATATATATAAGCGCTGCTTGTGGTTTTCCTCTGCGCTGAAGTCATCTTAACTATGAATCTGAGCTTGTAAATCAGTTTGTTTGGATTATAAATACTCTGTATACATTTAAATAAACTAGTTATTATACTTATAACTAGAGATGGACCAATCAGCGTTTTTGAGCCTGATTCCGATCACTTTTCAGCGCGATTGGCTGATAGCAGATACCGATCGAGGGCGGGGCTATATGCCACGGCAGGGCTACATGTAGTTATTAGTGCAAGCAAGTCATGACACATGATCTAAACTGGTTTATTACTATTTATAACGAGCTCATATGAAACAGTATAATATTGTAACTAAATTAGAAGTTGGTCTATGTGGGAGTAAACCGCTTGATAAGCTCCAGAAGAGCCACATCTGAAAAGTATCTATACTAGGAACAGCAGAGCGTGGATCCAGGTGGAATATTGAGCAGCAGAATGAACGTCTTCTACAGCCGAGAAGATCTGCTTATCTAGAACTATAAACTCAATCACTCTGGCTGTGGTTCTTTAGCTCTCTGGCTGTTTCTGCTGCTGTTCTGTTAGTACCGGTCATATCTGGTCTGTATGGTGTTCTGGGTTGTTTGTTTTGTGTTAGCTGTGTGTGCTAGCTCTGCTGTTTACTGATACTCACTGTGTTCAGTGTGTGGTGTCTCTGAAGTGCTGTATCTGATTAGTGTGTTAAATGTCTTTGTCTTGGTTCCCGCGAGAGACGCTGATTTACTAATTTTACAGATGTTACAAACTGACCTGGATGAGTCACATACACAGACAGACGACATGTTTTCTTGCTTTAGTCAGTCTGTGGAAAATGAAAGGGTGTGTGTTTCTACCTAGTGGTTCAGATAGGAATTGCAGGGAGCTGGCCGGAGGGCTCCTCTTCCTGGATGAAACACTAGCTGGAAAAACAGAAACAGAAAAAAATCAGCTAAATTGGAGAAATATCAGCTGATCGCCGATCCCATATTTTGATTAAAAATCGTCCGATACCGATGCATAGCCGATCAATCCTTTCATCTCTAGTTATAACTGTATTGTTATTAGTTTTCTGCCAGATCTTCGTCCTACAGTTTTCGGAATATCACCTCCAACTCCAGAGCGTCTGGTCTGATTGTGTGATTGTAGACAGCTTTTTGATCGGATGCACGGATTCCGGATAACAACAGATTTTTTTTTCCGGAATTTTCCCCATAGAGAATGAATGGGATGGAAAAGTGCACGCCTACTGAACTTCTGCTCGACCAACAGACACTGTTTTACATACACTGACTCAGAGCAGACCCCCGACTGCAGTGTTGGTTTGACCCGCACTCGTCTGTTTGTTCTTTTTTTTTTCATTCTTCTTTTTAACCCATAGAGTCCCATTCATTTTTGAGTGCAACCAAACATTATGTTTTCCAGACTGTCTGTACTCCCTCTGGCCAGATCACCAAACACACTGACCCGCACTCCTCTAGTTGTCGTTTATTCATCCCTCACTGCCTAAGCTACGTAACCATCCTTTTCTAGCTCCCACATGTATTTTTATAGTTCGTCATCCGACTCATCCCGGCTCTGGAGGCAGGTGTGACCTGTGGTGACCACATCTCTCTTGTTGTGGCAGGTTTTTTGACTGAATGCCTGTAGCTGACGTCAAAGCCTTCACAGCACTGCAGGAGATACGATCTTCATGTGAATATTTCTGCTAAGGGTATATGGATGGAGGCAGATATGTGGCCCAGTTCCAGTGAACTACAGCACTGCAGCCCAGCTCGGTCACAGTTTACACTGGAGACTCAATGATATGTAGCATTATGTTATGCTGTTCGCTTCACTGCATCTCTCTGCGTTGTCGGGTTAGCAGAATGTACAACTCCCCGCAAGCAGGACTCGTTTTTCATCGTAGTTTTACAGTAAATCCACCTTAAAAGGCCCTAAACTGATGGTTTATACAAACTTGTACCATCATAAACACTTTTATCACTTTCTAAGTAGCCTTTAATTGTCTAAGAAACGCTAGCATGATGCTAATTTCTGATTGCATCCTTGTGTAGATTTGTAGTCTTGGCTTCAATGTATTTACTTGTGGCCTCAATATAGTTACTGGAGGCGTTACTATAGTAACTTCAATACAGTGGCCTCAATATATTTACTATTCGCTATAATATATTTACTTATGGCCTTAATATATTTACTATTGGCAATAATATATTTACTTATGGCCTCAATATATTTACTATTCGCTATAATATATTTACTTATGGCCTCAATATATTTACTATTCGCTATAATATATTTACTTATGGCCTTAATATATTTACTATTGGCAATAATATATTTACTTATGGCCTCAATATATTTACTATTGGCTATAATATATTTACTTATGGCCTCAATATATTTACTATTGGCTATAATATATTTACTTATGGCCTCAATATATTTACTATTCGCTATAATATATTTACTTATGGCCTTAATATATTTACTATTGGCAATAATATATTTACTTATGGCCTCAATATATTTACTATTGGCTATAATATATTTACTTATGGCCTCAATATATTTACTATTGGCTATAATATATTTACTTATGGCCTCAATATATTTACTATCCGCTATAATATATTTACTTATGGCCTTAATATATTTATTATTGGCTATAATATATTTACTTATGGCCTCAATATATTTACTTTAGGCTATAATATATTTATTTATGGCTTCAATATATTTACTTATGGCCTCAATATATTTACATATGGCTTCAATGTATTTACGTATGGCTTCAATGTATTTACTTATGGCTTCAATGTATTTACTTGTGGCTTCAATGTATTTACTTGTGGCCTCAATATAGTAACTGCTATAGTAACTTGTGGCCTCGATGTATTTACTCATGGCTTTTATATATTTCCTTGTTGCCTCAATATGTTGTCTTAGGGCCTCAATATAGTAACTGGGGACCCTTACTATAGTAACTTGTGGCCTCAATATAGTAACTGGGGACCCTTACTATAGTAACTTGTGGCCTCAATATATTTACTCATGGCTATAATATATTTACGTATGGCCTCAATATATTTACGTATGGCTTCAATGTATTTACTTATGGCTTCAATGTATTTACTTATGGCCTCAATATATTTACGTATGGCTTCAATATATTTACGTATGGCTTCAATGTATTTACTTATGGCTTCAATGTATTTACTTATGGCTTCAATGTATTTACTTGTGGCCTCAATATAGTAACTGCTATAGTAACTTGTGGCCTCGATGTATTTACTCATGGCTTTTATATATTTCCTTGTGGCCTCAATATGTTGTCTTAGGGCCTCAATATAGTAACTGGGGACCCTTACTATAGTAACTTGTGGCCTCAATATAGTAACTGGGGACCCTTACTATAGTAACTTGTGGCCTCAATATATTTACTCATGGCTATAATATATTTACTTGTGGCCTCAATATATTTACTCATGGCTATAATATATTTACTTGTGGCCTCAATATAGTAACTGGGGCCCTTGCTATAGTAACTTGTGGCCTCAATGTATTTACTCATGGCTATAATATATTTACTTGTGGCCTCAATATAGTAACTGTGGCCCTTGCTATAGTAACTCGTGACCCTTGCTATAGTAACTTGTGGCCTCAATATATTTACTCATGGCTATAATATATTTACTTGTGGCCTCAATATAGTAACTGGGGTCCTCGCTATAGTAGCTTGTGGCCTCAATACATTTTATTCATGGCTTCAGTATATTTACTTGTGGCCTCAATATGTTGTCTTAGAGCCTCAATATATTTACTTGTGGCCTCAATATAGTAACTGGGGCCCTTGCTATAGTAGCTTGAGGCCTCAATGTATTTACTCATGACTTCAATGTATTTACTTGTGGCCCCAATATATTTACTCATGGCTTCAATATATTTACTTGTGGCCTCAATATAGTAACTGGGGCCCTTGCTATGGTAGCTTGAGGCCTCAATGTATTTACTCATGACTTCAATGTATTTACTTGTGGCCCCAATATATTTACTCATGGCTTCAATATATTTACTTGTGGCCTCAATATAGTAACTGGGGCCCTTGCTATGGTAGCTTGAGGCCTCAATGTATTTACTCATGACTTCAATGTATTTACTTGTGGCCCCAATATATTTACTCATGGCTTCAATATATTTACTTGTGGCCTCAATATAGTAACTGGTGCCCTTGCTATAATAACTTGTGGCCTCAATATATTTACTCATGGCTTCAATATATTTACTTGTAGCCTGAGTATAGTAACTGGGCCCTTGTTATAGTAGCTTTTGGCCTAAGTATGTTGTCTTAGGCCTCAATACATTACCTTGGGGCCTCAGCATAGTAACTTGTGCCCTTGCTCTAGTGACATGTGGCCTTAACATAGTAACTTGTGCCCTTGCTTTAGTGACATGTGGCCTTAACATAGTAACTTGTGCCCTGGCCGTAGTGACTTCAGTGGCCTCAGTATTTTGACTCATGGCTTCAGTATGTTTACCTTTGGCCTCAGTGTGTTAACTTGTGACCTCAATGCAGTTACTTATGGCATCAGTATATTTGCTTGTGGTCTCAGTGTAGCATCTTGTGACCTCAACATAGTAATATGTACCCCTGATATATTGACTCACGGCTTTAATGTATTAAGTTGTGCCCTCAGTGTAGTAATGTATGGCCTCAATATAGTAACTATAGTAACTATATAATAAATATATAAGTAATTATCACTTTGTCACCTTATATATATCAGTAGTTCAGCAGAACAGAGTAAGTGAGAGAATAAACGAATAGAATAGCTGTGAGCAGAGCTCATGTGGGGAAGGTGTTTGAATTAAAAGACTTGGTAAGAGGGGCTGCAGTGAGGACTCCTGCTGGCCAATTGTGTGGTTGAGATATGTGGAGCTTATTTAAGTGCTCTCACGACATCTCCTTTCTGGAATGTCCTCCAGTAAAAGTCAAAGATCAGAGGAAGGTTAACAGTCCACCACTGGCTACGTGACTGCAGCAGCGTAATGAAGGAAAGCACCTGCACCCACAGGCCGGGTCGGTTATGCCTTCATGAGATGGTTTAGATGTTTGTTTTATTTTATCTTGCATTGCATATATCACTCTCAACCGTGTGTAGCAGGAAAGTGTTTAGTTTGTGGAGTTTTAGGAGGGGGTGTTCATATGGGTGGCTAATCTCTGTCTGTCTAATCTCAGATATTATCTCCATAAACAAAGCGGTTTGGACAACATCCAGCATGCAACGGAAATCATCTCCACCTTTTTTTTGCTTTTGTCTTAAAGCTGCGGTTGTTATTACTGTAGCTGATGTTAAAGGGGAGTTCCACCAAATTTCTTTATAGACAATACAATGTTAATAAAGTCTTTATTTTTTTCTACATCATTTGAACACGACAGGCTCTCTTCTTAAAGTTGGCATTGCTTTCACTGTATCTGATTTGATAGGTGAAGAAATGAAAGGAGAGTTCCACCAATTTTCCAAAATTTCTTTAAATACATAATAAAATGTAAATAACATCTTTTTTTTTTTCATCATTTGAACACGACAGGCTCTCTTCTTAAAGTTGGCATTGTTTTCACTGTATCTGATTTGATAGGTGAAGAAATGAAAGGAGAGTTCCACCAATTTTCCAAAATTTCTTTAAATACATAATAAAATGTAAATAACATCTTTTTTTTTTTTCATCATTTGAACATGACAGGCTCTCTTCTTAAAGCTGGCATTGCTTTCACTGTATCTGATTTGATAGGTGAAGAATTGAAAGGAGAGTTCCACCAATTTTCTAAAATTTCTTTAAATACATAATAATGTGAATAAAATCTTTTTTTTTTTTACATCATTTGAACACGACAGGCTCTCGTCTTAAAGTTGGCATTGCTACCACTGTAGCTGATTTGAAAGGTCGAGAAGTTAAAGGGGCATTCCACCAATTTTTCAAAATTTCTTCATAAACACAATTAGATGTACATGAAAGCGTTTCATTTTCCTACACCACTGGAACATGACAGGCTCTCGTCTTAAAGCTGGCATTGCTTCTATTGTAGCTGATTTGATAGGTGGAGAAATCAAAGGGGAGTTCCACCAATTTTTCAAAATATATACATCAACACAATGTAAATAACTTCTTTTATTTTATTTTTTTGCATCATTTGAACACGACAGGCTCTTGTCTTAAAACTGGCATTCAAAATTTCTTCAAAAACACAACACAATAAAATAAAATGATCTTTAGTCATTAATCATTAGTGAGAAATTCATCCCTCGCTCAGCTGAACTGGCGACAGAGGTGGTTTGCTGTGTCGGCAGATGGCTCCCTGCAGTGAAAGACAATAGCTCTGTGTTCTATTTTGATTTGTACTTCAGGGTCAGAGCGTTACATGGTTTGCGTGCTTGACCTGATTTTTCTACTGTCCATTAAGGCAAGGTCTATTTTTGGAGGCCTCTTTTGATTAATGCCACCACATTTAGATGATTAGATCATGTCAATCCACTGGATACCTTAAATCAACACACAGAGCCTAATAAGAAAAACAATGCTTTAATTACCAAAATTGGTTTAGACATGACTGAAATGTACAGTGCCTTATACTAAAGTTTCTAATGGTTCTAAGATTACTTTTTATTGACTTTTCAGGTTTTGGGTTAGATGTTGTCCACTTCGAAGGAGGATTCCACCAGTTTTTCAAACTTTATATACAATTAAAGGGCCCATATGTTATATTTTTCTGTTGGATTTTTTGTATATAAATGACTTCTGAGGTCCATGTTTGAGATTTGTGTAATATTATGTAGCAAAACTGTCATAATTAATAACCTTTCATTATTTAGTAGAAGCAAACAGTAACTATACTTATCATCTCCATTTTTGTCGATTTTCATTTTTCTATATCATTTGACAGCTGCTCTTTATATCTTTTTCTGTATTATATTTTCCAATGATGATTGGACCAATAGAAATTCCCCAAAATTGCACATTATTAAAGGGAAGGATTTTGAAAACAGAACTGTTTTAATAATATCATTGTATTTGTCTATTTCAGCCATTCACTGCGGTGGCGATGGATCAAGCCAGGTCAACAATATCCAAAATAGTGAGTTGCATATGTTGTATAGTTAATATATTGTATGTTGTATATTTAATATGTTGCATGTTTAAAAAATATAGTTCTTATTAAAATCAGGTTTCGGTAAAAGTACTTTTACAGTGAACTTTTAATCTAAATACTTCCCTGAAATAATTCACAACCACATCATTACCTGCTCACCATGTTCCTTTGAACCGCGTTAGAGTTTGTAATAACATGAGTATTTCGCTGTTTGCCCGCAGTTCAATGGGGAACCTCGTTCCTACACGCGCTTCAACCTCACCCAGAACATGGAGGGGGACAACAGCCAGGTGGAGATGAAGCTGTCGTCCGACATGGATGAGGAGGTCGGGGGAAACGGGGTCGGGGAGCATATGAACCATCACCCCCGTCCGTCCTACCCCGGCAAACCCGGCCAGCGCTCCCCCAGGAGCATCTGCTTCATGGGCATGGCCATTCTGCTCCTCTTCATCATCGGTAAGAGTAAGACTCATGGTTTCTGCTGCTGGTCAAGCCTAAACGAGCCTTTTACTAAGTACACTGAATGGCCAAAAGTATCCAGACGCATACAAAAACATTAATATCACACAGTTTGGTCCTGAGTTTGGTTTCCATTGCAGTTTATCACATAACATGTCCTATTACTTAACTGTTCTTTATTACATATCCACTGTATCAGCTCCACTGACCATACAGGAGCTACACTTACAGACTGTAGTTCATCTGATTCTCTGTATACTTTATTACTCTGTTCTTTAATGATCAGGACCCCCACAGGACCACCACAGAGCAGATACTATTAGGGAGGTGGGTCATTCTCAGCACTGCAGTGACACTGACATAGGGGCTGGTATGTGTGGATCAAACACAGCAACACCTCAGTGTCCCTGCTGGACTGAGGATCGTCCACCAATCAGCAACATCTAGCCAACAGTGTCCTGTGGGCGGCGTCCTGTGTCCACTGATGAAGAACTAGAGGAACACAAACTGTGCAGCAGCAGATGAGCTACTGTCTCTGACTTTACATCTACAAGGTGGACCAGCAAGTAGTAGGAGTGTCTAATAGAGTGGACAGTGAGTGGACACAGTGTTTAAACACTCCAGCAGCAGCAGTGCTGTGTCTGATCCACTCACTCTAACACACCATCCAGATAATACCTGCTCCGTGGTGGTCCTGTGGAGGTCCTGACCATCGAAGAACAGGGTAACAGAGTATTGTTTTCTGGCTAATGGTCTCATTTTCATGACCACCTGTTTCAGGATACCTGGTTGGCTACCTTGCTCACAGAAAGGCAGTCAAAGAGTCTCCGAGCTGCGGCGAGGCCATTCGCACCGACGATAGCGAGGTCCTGGTCCCCATAGAAACGGTTCCGTCTCTTGACTGGAGCGACATTACGGCCTTGCTAAAAAGCAAACTGACCACAAGCAGCATCGACGCAAGCTTAAGGTGAGAAGTCGGTGACTGGGGTAGCCTTTTAAAGCAGTGGTCTTCAGCCCTTCACTGGAGAGCTACTTACTTGCAGAGCACCCAATAAGCCACTCCCACTCTGATCATGTGATCCAGCCAATTGGGGACTTGGGAGGAGGCTGATGAGCTAGAGCAGATGTTTGGATATAGGCTTTGCAGGAAGGTAGACCTCCAGCACCAGTTGGAGTTGGAGACCACTGCTACACCAGGGTGTAGGCCTGTGAAGAGAACTGTGTTGCGATATGATCTGAACTCTCTCGTTCTTTTCCTCTCTCTCTCTCTCTCGTTCTCAGTGAATTCTCCAGTGCAAGTCACCGGGCGGGATCTCCAGGAGACGAGGCGCTCGCCAATAAGCTGATGAGAAAATTCAAGGACTACGGCATGAACCCCTGGACTGACGAGCACTTTGTCAAGGTGCAGGATCCTCCGACCAGTGGCACCAACAGAGTGACCTTCAAAGACCAGTCGTTTGCCGAGCCTGGCTTTTTGGCGTACAGTGCGACTGGATCGGCTCAGGTTCGTGTTTAAATTTGTAGTTTGGTCCAAATTCCAGGTATGTTTTGGTACCGGACGCTCGCTTTCGGAGCTTTGAGGCTATTGTTGCTAACAAGCCTTTATTAGCATTGTGCTAACCGCATGCTGAGATCATCACACGTGACATGAATCATGTTCCCACATAATGAAAGGGTTAATGTGTTAAAACATTGCCTATAGTTTGGTGTGAAGTTCTCCATCCTAGAGAAACCCAACAGGTCAGGATTATTTAGAATGGTGGCGAATGGAACCAGACGTCTGAAGAGCTTAATCCTTCTAGAAGCTTCCTCACAGAAAGCTATTACATTAAATGGTTAAGATTATGTAGTCTGGTGTCTGAGATCCTGACCAGATATTAATGACTCTACATTAAAAAAATACTGATAATAATAATAAGTAATCAAAGTATAATAACTTAACACTATTATAACATCATGGTGTAGTGGTTAATAAGGTGGTGTAGTGGTTAGTATGGTGGTGTAGTGGTTAGTATGGTGGTGTAGTGGTTAGGATGGTGGTGTAGTGGTTAGTACGGTGGTGTAGTGGTTAGGATGGTGGTGTAGTGGTTAGTACGGTGGTGTAGTGGTTAATAAGGTGGTGTAGTGGTTAGTAAGGTGGTGTAGTGGTTAGTAAGGTGGTGTAGTGGTTAGTATGGTGGTGTAGTGGTTAATAAGGTGGTGTAGTGGTTAGTAAGGTGGTGTAGTGGTTAGTATGGTGGTGTAGTGGTTAGCACGGTGGTGTAGTGGTTAATAAGGTGGTGTAGTGGTTAGTACGGTGGTGTAGTGGTTAGGATGGTGGTGTAGTGGTTAGTACGGTGTTGTAGTGGTTAGTATGGTGGTGTAGTGGTTAGTATGGTGGTGTAGTGGTTAGGATGGTGGTGTAGTGGTTAGTGTGGTGTAGTGGTTAGGATGGTGGTGTAGTGGTTAATGTGGTGTAGTGGTTAGGATGGTGGTGTAGTGGTTAGTATGGTGGTGTAGTGGTTAGTATGGTGGTGTAGTGGTTAGGATGGTGGTGTAGTGGTTAGTATGGTGGTGTAGTGGTTAGGATGGTGGTGTAGTGGTTAGGATGGTGGTGTAGTGGTTAGTACGGTGGTGTAGTGGTTAGTATGGTGGTGTAGTGGTTAGTATGGTGGTGTAGTGGTAAGTACAGTGGTGTAGTGGTTAGTACGGTGGTGTAGTGGTTAGTACGGTAGTGTAGTGGTTAGTATGGTGGTGTAGTGGTTAGTATGGTGGTGTAGTGGTTAGGATGGTGGTGTAGTGGTTAGTACGGTGGTGTAGTGGTTAATAAGGTGGTGTAGTGGTTAGTATGGTGGTGTAGTGGTTAGGATGGTGGTGTAGTGGTTAGTATGGTGGTGTAGTGGTTAGGACGGTGGTGTAGTGGTTAGTACGGTGGTGTAGTGGTTAATAAGGTGGTGTAGTGGTTAGTACGGTGGTGTAGTGGTTAGTACGGTGGTGTAGTGGTTAGGATGGTAGTGTAGTGGTTAGTACGGTGGTGTAGTGGTTAGTATGGTGGTGTAGTGGTTAGTATGGTGGTGTAGTGGTCAGTATGGTGGTGTAGTGGTTAGTATGGTAGTGTTGTGGTTAGTACGATGGTGTAGTGGTTAGTATGGTGGTGTAGTGGTTAGTATGGTGGTGTAGTGGTTAGTATGGTGGTGTAGTGGTTAGTATGGTGGTGTAGTGGTTAGTACGATGGTGTAGTGGTTAGTAAGGTGGTGTAGTGGTTAGTATGGTGGTGTAGTGGTTAGTACGGTGGTGTAGTGGTCAGTATGGTGGTGTAGTGGTTAGTACGGTGGTGTAGTGGTTAGTACGGTGGTGTAGTGGTTAGTATGGTGGTGTAGTGGTTAGTATGGTGGTGTAGTGGTTAGTATGGTGGTGTAGTGGTCAGTATGGTGGTGTAGTAGTTAGTATGGTGGTGTAGTGGTTAGTACGGTGGTGTAGTGGTTAGTATGGTGGTGTAGTGTGTATATATGTTTTCCAAGCTATTTTGGAGCATTTCTATTGGTCCATCAACCATGAAATTCTCGCACCATGTAAACAGCAGGTGTAGTGTTTAAATGATGTACAAAGATAAATAATGTTTTTCTCAGGATAGCGACGATATATTTAGTCAGGTGTGCCCAAACGTTTGACTGACAGCGTATATTTAACTATATTACACACAGTAATCTAGTTCAGTCCGACTAAATATCGTAGAATGAAAAATAAGTATCTTCACAATTACAACTTTACAGGAGAGAACAAAAACATACTTTCAATTAGGGGTGGGCGATATGTCCCTACAATAATATCACTATATTTAATGGTATTTTTGTGATTTTTGAATTAAAAAAACGATACGATATGATATGGCACACCCCTAACTGAGATATTAAAAAATAACAAGAATTTTCATCAGATTGTAACAGAAGTCAATGAACCAGAATGTCATGATACTAAATAATGCACTCCAAATATCTCCATATATCCAGAACTGAAGTAAAGTGAATGATACTGGAGATAAAATCTGTCTCTAGTAGATATAGAATGGGAAATGAGAAAATTGTGAATGTTTCTTTTTATAAAAACAGTAAAAGTAGTACCCTCATGTGATAATTAGTGATGGGTGACATGGCTTGATATTTCAAGGTATAATATCGTTCACGATATTGAAAAATGTTGCCGATATTATTGATATTATTGTGTACCATACGATACGGCACACCCCTACTTTCAATGCAAGTCAATGGAACCAGAATTTTTTTTCTCTTTTTTTTTTCATCTTGAAATTTTCACATAATTTAAATTATATTTGCATATTCGAATAATGTAGAAAACTCAAAATCAACAAAAATGACGATGCATGTTTTTCATTGGACAGCATTGATATGCTGTCTTTGTTAACATGTTTTTAGTGCTGCTGATATATTTTCATGTACTCCAAACAACAAACTGTGACATGATAATGTTGTCATATTGACCAGCCATGTGAGGTAAGTGTGCCTGACACTTACTTGTTAGCAACGTTAGCCTCAAAGCTCCAGTGCAGAGCTAAACCTAAACTTTGTGCATCCTCCAAGTTCCAATTTCTCTTGATCAGCTCTGCTATCGACTTAATTCCAACAGGGTGCAGTTTTGTACGCGTATTATGGACAACAGGATGATCTGGGACGCCTGCAAGACCTCAACATTGACCTGAATGGAAGAGTCCTCCTGGTCAGAGCCGGCAAAATCAGTTCTGCTCAAAAGGTTGGGACTGTTTATTTCAGTAGCATTTTATTTTAGCTGTTTCTTTTTTTGTTTTAGCTGTTGAGTTTATTTCTATTATTCTAAATAATTTTGTAATTTGCAGGTTGCCAACGCGGCCGGCGTGAATGCAAGTGCTGTGCTGATCTACCCAGATCCCGTCGACTACTCGTTTGAGAAAGACACGGACTTGTTTGACCACGTAAGCACATAGATAATGCTCTACAAATGCTAACGGCTTGAGAAAGCAGGCTTGTGATTGGGCGGTGAATGGAAAAGAGCTGTTTTTAGACTTGCATAAAAGCATTTCTACCTGAAACTAAAGGCTAAAGACAAGAACTGTGCAGGTTAACCTATTAAATCTGTAGACGCAAGTCTCGTGGATAGATAGATTTTCCAGCATAGCTATGTTTTACAGGACCTGGTTCCAGCCTTCAGTTAAACAGGCTGTCTTGTGTTGTTGTGCCTTTAAGCCTGGTGTACACTGTATTGGCAATAGTATTCACTCACCCATCCAATAAATTAAATTCAGGTGTTCCAATCACTTCCATGGACACAGGTGAATCAAACCAAGCACCTAGTCATGCAGACTGCTTCTACACACATTAGTAAAGAGTGGGTCTCTCAGGAGCTCAGTGAACTCCAGCGTGGTACCGTGATAGGACGCCACCTGTGCAACAAGTCCAGTGGTGAAGTTTCCTCACTACTAAATATTCCACAGTGGACTGTCAGTGGTGTTAGAACACAGTGGAAGTGATTGAGAACGACAGCAACTCCGCCACCAAGTGGTAGAACACGTACAATGACAGAGCGGGTCAGCGGATGCTGAGGAGCATAGAGCACAGAGCTCACCAACTTTCTACAGAGTCAATGACTACAGACCTCCAAACTTTATGTGGTCTTCAGATGAGCTCAAGAACAGAGCATAGAGAGCTTCATAGAATGGGTCTCCATGGCCGAGCAGCTGCATCCAGGCCTTACATCACCAAGAGCATTGCAAGGCATGGGATGCAGTGGTGGAAAGCACGCCACCACTGGACTCTAGAGCAGTGGAGACGTGTTCTCTGGAGTGACCAATCACGCTCTGTATGGCAAGCCGTATGACAAGTCTGGGTTTGGTGGTTTCCAGGAGAACGGTACTTGTCTGACTGCATTGTGCTGAGTGTAAAGTTTGGTGGAGGGGGGATCATGGTGTAGGGTTGTTTATCAGGAGTTGGGCTGGGCCCCTTAGTTCCAGTGAAAGGAACTCTTAATGCTTCAAGAGATTCTGGACAATTTCATGCTCCCAACTTTGTGGGAACAATTTGGGGACGGCCCCTTCCTGTCCCAACATGACTGCCCACCAGTGCACAAAGCAGCTCCATAAAGACATGGAGGAGTGAGTTTGGTGTGGAAGAACTTGACTGGCCTGCACAGAGTCCTGACCTCAACCTGATAGAACACCTTTGGGATGAATTAGAGCGGAGACTGTGAGCCAGACCTTCTCGTCCAACATCAGTGTCTGACCTCACAGATGTTCTTCTGGAAGAATTGTCTGTCAAACATTCCCATAAACACTCTCCTAAACCGTGTAGAGAGACTTCCCAGAAGAGTTGAAGCTGTTATAGCTGCAAAGGTTGGGCCAACATCATATTAAACCCTATGGATTAAGAATGGGACGTCACTTAAGTTTATATGCGTGTGAAGGCAATACTTTTGGCAATGAAGTGTATATAAATGAGATCTGTTCTGAATAAACTGGCTAAACTGCTTCTGGCTGACTATATATATATATATATATATGTATGTCAGCCAGAAGCAGTTTAGCTCTTTTGGGCCCTTTAATCTGTATTTAGCTTCATTTGGAGTTTATGTATAAAAAGTTGATTGACATCTGGTCTTTTAAATTTTTTTTTTTTTTACAGGTCCATCTCGGCTCTGGGGATCCGTACACTCCAGCCTTCCCCTCTTTCAACCACACCCAGTTTCCTCCAGCGGAGTCCTCCGGCCTGCCTTCCATCCCAGCGCAGACCATCAGAGCCAGCACGGCCGCAGCGATCATGAAGTACAGAGAGACGATTTCATTTCTCTTTGAACTTTCTTCAGATGTTGGTTTGAGAGCCTTCTCAGATGTTCCATCATCCTTGGTATTAAAGGTTGGTTTCTCTAAACAGGAATATGGGAGGTCGTGATTCTCCTCGCGGTTGGGGTGATGGAGGCCTCAGAGATGTCTCGTACAAGCTCGGTAGTGACAGCGACCTGGTCACCGTGGAAGTGAACAATGTCCTCACTGAGAAGAAGATCCACAACGTGTTTGGAGTCATCAAAGGTTTCATAGATGCAGGTATAGAACAGCATGAAGCCTAGCTTTAAATGTCTGTCTGTTTGTAACACTGTCTGTACAGCAACACAGCCCTGATACAGGGTTTATAAATAGTTAGAATTTTTTATGAATTTATTTTTATTTAGATCAAAAACAAATGCAAGATTATTAATAAACAGTTAAATACATTCATAAAATCAGTGGGTTGCTGTATGTGATGAACATGAATGTCTGGTGAAGCTGAGAGGTTTAATACTGACAGATAAAGAAGACAAAGTATGATCAGTTACGAGAGAGACAGAGAGAGAGAGACAGAGAGAGAGAGAGAGAGAGACTGAGGGATAGAGAGAGAGAGAGAGAGAGAGTTTTGTGGAGTTTAGAGTTACTGATGTTATTTGCTGTGGTGTATATGAGTTGAGATGAATGTGAGGTTACTCTGTTTATTAATGATTATTAAATTATTTATTAGTTATTCATACCTGCATTTCAAATCATACATAATATCATTAAAATCAGGATCATGTTATTGGTAGTTCCACCCAACCACTCATCCATCAACCAACTCATCCACCCAACTATCCATCCATTTAACCACCTATTCACTCATCTACCCATCCAACCACCCATCCATCTAATCCCCTAATACACCCATCCACCCCTTTAACCACCTATTCACTCATCTACCCATCCAACCACCCATCCATCTAATCCCCTAATACACCCATCCACCCCTTTAACCACCTATTCACTCATATACCCATCCATCCACCCATTTAACCACCTATTCACTCATCTATCCATCCAACCACCCATCCATCTATTCCCCTAATACACCCATCCACCCCTTTAACCACCTATTCACTCATATACCCATCCAACCACCCATCCATCTAATCCCCTAATACACCCATCCACCCCTTTAACCACCTATTCACTCATCTACCCATCCAACCACCCATCCATCTAATCCCCTAATACACCCATCCACCCCTTTAACCACCTATTCACTCATCTACCCATCCAACCACCCATCCATCTAATCCCCTAAAACACTCATCCACCCCTTTAACCACCTATTCACTCATCTACCCATCCAACCACCCATCCATCTAATCCCCTAATACACCCATCCACCCATTTAACCACCTATTCACTCATCTACCCATCCAACCACCCATCCATCTAATCCCCTAATACACCCATCCACCCCTTTAACCACCTATTCACTCATCTACCCATCCAACCACCCATCCATCTAATCCCCTAATACACCCATCCACCCCTTTAACCACCTATTCACTCATATACCCATCCAACCACCCATCCATCTAATCCCCTAATACACCCATCCACCCATTTAACCACCTATTCACTCATCTACCCATCCAACCACCCATCCATCTAATCCCCTAAAACACTCATCCACCCATTTATCCATCCACCTGCCTCATCCACCCACCTATTCACTCATCCATCAATCCATCCACCAAGTCATCCACCCATCCAGTGGATACTCATCCAACTACCCACGCATTCATCCACCCATCCACCAACTCATCCATTCATCCATCCACCCACTCATTCATCCACCCAGCCATCAACTCATTCACTCATCCATGTATCAATCCACCATTTATCCACCCACTTATTCATCCACCCAGCCACCAACTCATCCATTCATCCATCCACCCACTCATTCATCCACCCAGCCATCAACTCATTCACTCATCCATGTGTCAATCCACCATTTATCCACCCACTTATTCATCCACCCAGCCACCAACTCATCCATTCATCCATCCAAAAGAAATGTCCCAAATTTTCCTACTCCTGCAAAGTTATTATTTAGAAGATACAGGATTTTCTTCTGGCGGCAGCAAAACTAAAACTATTTAGCATTAAATTTGCTTTAATTCCTAAAAACACGATTAACACCATCAGTATTAATAACATTAGAATAAAGGAGTAAATACAAACATAGCTATGCAAAACAGAAGTGTGTTGGTTAGAAGAATGCAGATGAAAGCAGGTTTGGATCCTGACATCAGCGTTTAAATAGATTTAATTAAGTGAAAAATGAAAGAATGAATAAACTCTGGATTGGATGGAAACTGCAGCTCAACAGTTTAGCCTACAGAATCATCTTCAGTCGAGTAGATAGATCTGATTTCTCATTTTCATGTTGTCGTAAGATTCTCACAAAAGTATTTAATCTCTCTTTCCTCTGGTGTAGATCGTTACGTGGTGATCGGAGCTCAGAGAGATGCCTGGGGTTCCGGATATGCCCGGTCTACTGTCGGCACCAGTTTGCTGGCTGAGTTGGCCAGAACTATCAGCGACATGATCAGAAACAGTAAGTAAGGTGCACCAGCTTAATTTCCTTTTATAATAACAGAGAAGAGGAATTAGTTCTAATGTTTACAACTACAACTCCCTTTTCACATCTAGATGGATTCAAGCCGAGGAGGAGCATCGTGTTTGCCAGCTGGAGTGCTGGAGAGTATGGAGCTGTGGGCGCCACCGAGTGGCTGGAGGTTAGAAAACGTCCCTGTTTGTTATTTACCCATTGCAAATGATTTGCTGAGTATAGTAGGTAAGCATACATATCCAATAACTGGTACCTGTTGTTGTTGTTGTTGTTCTACAGGGCTACATGTCCTCTCTGAATATGAAAGCTTTCTCCTACATTAGCTTGGATGGAGTGGTCACAGGTTTGTATGCAGTTTTTTTAATTTATTTTGGTTTTTTTTCTACTTTATTCTCCCCAGGGCCTCAAATTTAGCCTCTCAGACACCAAACCTGAGTGGAGGTTTGCTTATCTTAGAGTAACCAAACTAAAGATGCTCAGAGCCCAATCAGCACTGAGTATGCAGCCTCAAAGCATGTTAATGACTTCAAATGGATTTGCTTGTGTGGTCACACGGCTGTCTATAAACATTTGAAATAACATTGACATTGGAGTGGTTTCTCCAAAGACCTGTTAAATCAGCCAAGATGTCTTCAGTGTCCAAAATTTGCAATGCAAGACAAACACTACAAGTCAATAGTCACCCAACCCTCAAAACTATCTGGCGTGCGAGCAAGAAAGTAAACACAGGGAGAAGATCCGTTTTTTCAAACTACTGCACATTTCTTGTAGAGCGTATCACGGAGCAGCGGCAGAGACAGCATCTGTTCATAGCTGTAATAATAATCTGATAATATACCAAACTACAGTCCACCTGCAGACCACCCAGCTCACTCCAAACATCAAGTAGACAACGTCCCTCACTGCTAGTCCAACAGAGACCTCGCTTCATTGTCCTCGCCCTGTTAGCTGCTCCAGTTCTCCAGTTCTCTGTTTACGTGATCTCCCGCATCCCATAATGCAAAGCACACCTGGCTGCAGGAGATGTTTAGATCAAACTTGTGGAGAACACCTAATACTTGGGTCAGATCGAGGTCGGATCATGTTCTCACCACAAACGAACCACTCCGGAGTTTGTTTGGAACCGGAGCGAGACCACCTCCTCTCGAGGGTCTTGGTGCGGTTGTTTTGGTCCACATCCGAGTGTGATTACTGTTTAAACACCTGCCCAAACGAACCAGAGTCAGTTTTAACTGGACTAACTAGTGCTAAGAGGAGATTCAGGTGGTCTGGTTTACTGGTTTATCTCAACCTTTATTTAATCTCGGAAATACATTGAGGGGTGACCCTCATTTTTAATGCAGCCGAGCATATACAATTTAAGGGATTGAAAGCAAAATGAGCAAAAATAATAATAAATAAAATACAAATTTTAAATAAACATTTCATATAGATGCATAAAATATAATGTAAAAATGTTTAGAAAAATGTTATCAAAGAATATAAAAGAATATAAAATAAACATAAAATACATACAAGATAACAAAAAGGTAAATACTAATAAAAAATATACTCATTAAAACAATCACCATAAAAAAAAATATATATATATAATAATAATAATAAAATTAAATTAAACAAAATAAACATAAATTACATAAAAATAAATAAGATAGAAGTCCTAATTGAAATATATACTCATTTAAAACAGGCCACATATATATACTAGCGACTAGCGGGATAAAGCAGAAGATAATGGATGGATATATATATTATGTATAGTACGCTGCATAGATTTACTCCTATTCAGATCAAATGTGGTAGTTTGAACCTCTAATTCACACAAAAGAGAGATTTGGGTGACTATTGATGTGTAGTGTTAGCAGAGTAAGCCTTCAGTTTAAAACTACAGAAGCTAAATTTGAACACGGAAAGCGTCTTCGGCCGACCGGCTGCTCCTCTGATGCTGAAAGATGTCTTTCTGAATTGATGCTAAACGTCTTAATACTCTGCACAGGTACCTCCTTTAAAGCCAGCGCGAGCCCCATGATGTACGACTTGATTCAGAGTGCTCTGAAAGAGGTGAGCTCGTCAGGCTTGCTGGGTCTCGCTCGTTTGAGGCGAGTGACTGTAGAGAGCTAATGCTTTTCTGTTCTGCTGCAGGTGTCGACACCGACCGACTCCAGCGGGAGTTTGTTTTCACAAGTGGCTGGAAGCAACTGGGAGACTGCAGTGTACGTGTGTTCTCTGGAATAGACTCAGACATTCAGATGCATGTCTTAAAGAATCTTATGGATCCTTGTATACGTCCTAACGAGGTGATTTCCTTTACAGGATGGAGCCGATGAGGATGTCTGATCCTGCCTATCCATTCCAGGCTTTCTCTGGAATCCCCTCTGTCTCGTTCCGCTTCACCTCGGTAAGTGTCTTTGGTTTAAGGTACGGGACGATCCATTATCTGCCGCTGTATCCCGCTAGTCAGCCTCATCGGGCGAAGGCGGGGTACACCATGGACAGTTTGCCAGTCCATCACATGGCCAACACTCACTCACTCACCACCGTACTAACCACTACACCACCATACTAACCACTACACCACCATACTAACCACTACACCACCATACTAACCACTACACCACCATACTAACCACTACACCACCGTACTAACCACTACACCACCGTACTGACCACTACACCACCGTACTGACCAATACACCACCGTACTAACCACTACACCACCGTACTAACCACTACACCACCGTACTAACCACTACACCACCGTACTGACCACTACACCACCGTACTGACCACTACACCACCGTACTGACCAATACACCACCGTACTAACCACTACACCACCGTACTAACCACTACACCACCGTACTAACCACTACACCACCGTACTGACCAATACACCACCGTACTAACCACTACACCACCGTACTAACCACTACACCACCGTACTAACCACTACACCACCATACTAACCACTACACCACCATACTAACCACTACACCACCGTACTAACCACTACACCACCATACTAACCACTACACCACCATACTGACCACTACACCACCATACTAACCACTATACCACCGTACTGACCACTACACCACCATACTAACTACTACACCACCGTACTAACCACTACACCACCATACTAACCACTACACCACCATACTGACCACTACACCACCATCCTAACCACTACACTACCATACTAACTACTACACTACCATACTAACTACTACACCACCGTACTGACCACTACACCACCATACTAACCACTATACCACCGTACTGACCACTACACCACCATACTGACCACTACACCACCATACTAACCACTACACTACCATACTAACTACTACACTACCATACTAACCTCTACACCACCATACTAACCACTACACCACCACACTAACCACTACACCACCGTACTAACCGCTACACCACCGTACTAACCACTACACCACCGTACTAACCACTACACCACCATACTACAATGGTTGGGCCTAACAATATATATATATATATATATATATATATATTGTTAGGCCCTATATATATATATATATATATATATATATATATATATATATATATATATATATATATATATATATATATATATATATATATATTGTTATATATAACAATATATATATACAATTGTTGGGCCTAACAATATATCTATATTGTTAGGCCCAACAATAATCAGATTTAATTTGAGGGTATTCACATAATTGTAGGAAGGGTTTAGGAATGACAGCTCTTTAATATGTAGCTGCCTCGTTTTCAAGGGACCAAAAGTAATCAGGCAACTATCTCAAAAGCTATTTTATGGGCTATTCCCTCGTTAATCCATCATCAGTTAAGCAGGTAAAAGATCTGGAGTTGATTCCAGGTGTGGCATTTGCATTTGGAAGCTGTTGCTGTGAACCCACAGCATGCAGTCAAATGAGCTCCCACTAAAAGACATCCATTAGAGAGATAGTGTAAACGTTAGGAGTGGCCAAATTAACAGTTTGGTACATTGTGGTGAGCTCGGGAACTCAAAAAGACCTGGACGTCCTCGGAAGACCTCAGTGGTGGATGTTCACAGAATCCTTACCATGGTGAAGAAAAAGCCCTTCACAACATCCACCTGTGAAGAACACTCTCCAGGAAGTAGGTCTATCAGTATCTAAGTCTACCATAAAGAGAGGACTTCAGAGGGTTCACCATGAGCTGCAAACCATGAATTAACCCTTAAACATAGAAACCCAAGCCAGCCCCGTTCTGGAACACTATTCTTTAGACAGATAAAACTAAGATCAACCTGTATCACAATGATGTGATGAAGAAAGTATGGAGAAGGCTTGGAACGGCTCATGATCCAAAGAACACCACATCCTCTGTAAAACATGGTGGAGGCAGTGTGATGGCATGAGCATGCATGGTTTCCAATGGCACTGGGTCACTGGGGTTTATTGACGATGTGACCGAAGACCGAAGCAGCTGCATGAATTCTGAAGTGTATAGGGATATACCTTCTGCTCAGAAGGTTGATTGGACGGCGTACAGATGGACAGTGACCCAAAACATACTGGGAAACCAACCCAGGAGTTTTTAAAGGCAAAGAAGTGGAAAATTCTGCAATGGCTGAGTCAAGTTTAATATAAATTCAAATTATATCGGTTGCTGGTTGTGTTTGGTTATCAGATCTGTTTATTATTATTTTTTAAAAGACAGCCTACAGGTGCTTCTGTATAGGGCAGGGTTGCCAGGTCCAGCAATAAAACCATGTACCACAAGCTGAAACTCTTTCAACCCTGACATGACCCTGACGATCAGTGATGTTCAGGGGGTCCTGTGTTGGATGGCTATGCCACTCTAATTGGTTGTTTTACATTTCCAGTTCTAGACCAACTGTTGCTCAGTAACAGGACTGGATGTGGGTCAGTGACACCTGACAACTGTTGTTGATACCAATTCGGTTACAGACTGTACCTACTGTGTAATGTGACTACCACGTTTGGTGATATGATGTGCTGTTAATTATATGGACGTGAACTGAGACCACTTGCTTTTCTCTCTCTCAGGACAAAGAATACCCCTTCGTTGGCACCCTGCTGGACACCAAGAAGAATCTGGACATTCAAGCCTCCTTCAACCTCCTGGGAATAACCAGGACAGCGGGATTACTAGCCGGACAGATGGCTCTTCGGCTGGTGCACGACCACCTGCTCAGACTGAACGTGGAGAAGTACACCAACATCCTCCGCAGACACGTGGTTCAGATCAACAGAGAAGTCCTGAGTCTGCAGTCGGTGAGGCTTTCCGACTACGTTCAGGACGCACGTCCTTTAAATTCCAATCGATTTCTAAGGGTGTCTTCACACCAGCACTAGTGAGTCCGGTTAAAACAGACTCTGGTTCGTTTGGTGCGATTCGTTTTGGCAGGTGTGAAAACAGTAATCACACTCGGGTGTGGACCAAAACAACCACACCGAGACCTTTGAGAGGAGGTGGTCTTGGTCTGGTTCCAAGCGAACTCTGGAGTGGTTTGTTTGTGGTGAGAACATGATCCGACCTCGATCCGACCCAAGTATTAGGTGTTCTCCACAAGTTTGATCTAAACATCTCCTGCAGCCAGGTGTGCTTTGCATTATGGGATGCGTCTGATGGCGTAAACAGAGAACTGGAGAACTATAGCAGCTAACAGGGCGAGGACAATGAAGCGAGGTGTCTCTTGGACTAGCAGTGAGGGACGTTGTCTACTTGATGTTTGGAGTGAGCTGGGTGGTCTGCAGGTGGACTGTAGTTTGGTATATTATCAGATTATTATTACAGCTATGAACAGATGCTGTCTCTGCCGCTGCTCCGTGATACGCTCTACAAGAAATGTGCAGTAGTTTGAAAAACCGGATCTTCTCCCTGTGTTTACTTTCTAGCTCATGCGCCAGATAGCTCTGACCAATCAGAGGAGACGAGGTGCTCACGTGGTTTGTTGGGGTGCATTTTGGTGCGTTTGGGTTTTTGCCTGCGTGAGAACAAATTTAACCGAGGAGGAAACACTCCAAGAACACAAACTCATTAACTGACCTGGACCAGTGAACCAACTAGAGGTGTGAAAACGCCCTAAATCTCTTATAAGACCTGCTGCTCTCGGCTTCATTCTAGTTTCTCCTGGCTTTTCCTGGTCTTTCTTCTTTTAGATAAGGTGGCTGTTGTACCAGTAGGTGGTCCAGCCTAGAGATCTTTCTTTTTCAAAGACCCTGTTTAATATAAATTCCATACAAATCAAAATAAGTAAAGTTTGACTTGGACTTGCACTCAGTATGTGAACACGTGCAGCATTTTGCCAGACTAACGATATCGACTCAGGTATAATATTCTTATTTTATATTCTTAGTCTTATTTTTAGTCTTAATCCATCCATCCATTGTCTACCTCTTATTCCGGGGATCCGGGTCGCGGGGACAGCAGTCTAAGCAGAGAAGCCCAGACTTCCCTCTCCTCAGCCACCTCCTCTAGCTTCTCCGGGGGGAAACCGAGGCGTTCCCAGGCCAGATATAATCCTTCCAGGGAGACCTCCAGAAGGCAGATGCCCGAACTACTTTAGCTGGTTCCTCTCGACATGGAGGAGTAGCGGCTCGACTCAGAGATATGGTCAGGAGCTCGATTATACGGGGGAGGCTCATAGGGTGAGACCCGACACCCCACTGAGAAAACTCATTTCGGCAGCTTGTATCCGTGATATGGTTCTTCCGGTCACTACCCAGAGCTCCTGACCACAGGAGAGAGTAGGAACGTAGATTGACTGGTAGATCTAGAGCTTCACCAGGACAGACCGGTACAGAGCCTGCATCACTGTAGGCGCTGCACCAATCCGCCTGCCAACCTCCAACTCCATCCTTCCTTCACTCACTCGTGAACAAGACCCCGAGATACTTAAACTCCTCCACTCGAGGCAGGAGATCATAGTCTTATTTTTATTTTATTTTTTTACAGTCTGGCCGCATCCCGAAGACGCTGAAAATGCAGTGGTTGATGTCGGCTCTGGGCTCGTATAGTCGTGCTTCCAAAAATCTCAACTCCAACATCCAGAACAGTGACCTTGAGGACGTGGAGCAGTGTCGCATCATCAACAACCAAATCATGGGGGTAAGTCTGAACTTGTGTCATCATTCCAGTTATTATTACTGGATAAGAAAGGTTGTCCGATTATTTAAAGCACTAGCACCTTCATCTACCTCTATTACAGAAAATATCGAATATTGGGATATTATGTTTGGTGATACTGTATCGATTCTCAAAAAAACAGTATCCATACACAGATTTCTGGCAGACAGTGAATCATTGTGTGTTGTGTTTAGACCTCTGACCACTAGATGGCAGTGTTGTAATCCATTTTCAGCTCCACTCCAACATTAACAAGTAGCACAAGGGTGCAGTGCTGTTGTAAGTATTGATAAACCTGTTTATATAGTGGTGTGTTTTAATAGTAGGATTTGAAAAATCACAATATATCACTTTGCTTGCAGTATCGCAATATATTGTGATATATTGAATCGTGACCCCCGTATCACGATACATATTGTATCGCCAGGTTCTTGCCAGTATACAGCCCTACTTTATTAGAGGTTATATGTCATATATATATATATATATATATATATATATATATATATATATATATATATATATATATATATATATATATATATATATATATATATATACTGTATACGAGTTATAAAATCCCAACTCCATGCTCTTTAAAGGGAACCCTGACTAGTAGGACATATAGGCCCTTATACGGTGCACATGTCCAGTAACATTACCAAAATACTTTATTTATTATTAAAACTATTTATGTTGCCTGTTTATTATGCTTAGTTTTTTTAATAAACAAAACATTCTTATTGTGTTTGGATAGTATTAGTCATGTACACTGTTTTAAGGTCCACCAGTCTTAACAATCAGGGCCTCCTTTAATAATATGACCCAATGTACAGTGGCCCTAGAACGGAGCCCTGTGGTACACCATAAAGAATCTCAGGGAGTTTAGACTTACTGAAGTGGTTTCTTACTTCAAGATAAAGATGTTGGACAAGCTTCATGCTTTCTTTGTGTCAACAGGTGGAGAGAGATTTCCTGTCTCCCTATGTTTCTCCCCGGGAGAATCCATTCAGACACATACTGCTGGGCACCGGCTCGCACACCCTGGACGCTTTGCGGGCTCACCTGGCCGCGATAAAGGAGGGCTCGGCCAGCGCCGACGTGGACCTACTGAGGAACCAGTTTGCTCTGGCCACCTGGACCATCCAGAGCTGCGCCAACGCGCTGTCCGGCAACGTGTGGGACATGGACAACGAAATTTAGACGAATCCGATTGGCTCAATGATAAACTGACAGGATATGCAAACAACACACTCCTCAAACAATGGATTGCACTCCACAGGTTTATTTTCAGAGCGCTGCATCTCAACCTGAAGTTAGTTCGGTCTGGTTCTGACCCGTCCTGGCAGAAACGGATTTTTAAACGTTACTGTAAATTTCATGGAAGGTATATTATCTGGTATATGGTATAGGATGGCATGTGCAAATTCCCATACCTTGATTCCAAGACTTATTATGATTCTAAAAAATAGCTTTAGAATTAAACTTTGGGTTGAAATACAGTGCAGCGTCGCCATAAGCTAAACACTCATTTACATATCAATGCAAAACGAATGAAATTATAGTTCAGGTTTCTAAAAAAGAAAGAAAAATCCCTGTACAAGGGTTAATATTCACACTGGTGCTTCAAGAACACATAGTTCCGACTCAGATATTACCTCACACAGTATTTTCCTCAACCGATGCAACCAAATTGCCAAACTATGCAAGCCCGATTCAGCTATAGACCGTTCAGGAACACGGCACGGTACCAAAATACCAATTGGGGGGAATTTGAAATATTTTTTATCGCCGTATTTGAGCAACGTGCCTTTCTATAATGAGCCCTATGCAAGAATCGTTTGAATGTAGAAGCCGGCGACTAGTTCACACAGGCAAAGGGCTACGGAGGACAGTGACTGTAGAGTCCAGTGCTGTTACATTACACTCGGAAGCCTCTGAATTTCTACCAATTGAAGGTTGTTCACTTGGCTGCAGGCGAAAATCCCCACGGACCACCCCAGACGGGCCAACCAGAGGCTTCGCAAAAAGAAGTGGCACTGAAATCTCTATTTATTTCTTTTGTATTTATTTATCAGTGACAGGGTTCACTATAAATAGCATTTTGTAACGCCTTTTTTAAATACGTGTATAATTATCGGAAGCAGTGCCTTCCATAATTATGACAGTTATACTGTCGAAATGACAAAAGCAGCATCTGCTATCTGGAGGTAAACCTGTTTCCAAAAGCTGCAGCCAGGGAGAGTCAAGTCTCAGTAATCTCCAAGACTATGCCTGAAGGAATATGTCTGAGAAAGAATACGAGCCGACACATGTTTGATAAGCTTCGAGTAAACAAGTGAAGCTTAATTTAAATAATTTCTCACATTTTCTGTATAATTAAGAGATGAAGGTATAAGGAAAGTCATTCAGAGTGATGTGATAGGAAAAGAATCTAAGTGGCTCACAGTGGTGGTGATGGGAACCAGACGTCTGAAGAGTTCAGTGTCTCCAACAGAGTTATGATATGAAATGGTTATGAGTACACTGTCTGAACAATAGCTTTGAGGAGGTTTTGGCCCAAAGCGTATCTGCAGGGTGTTGGATGGCCACCTGTCTTTTCAGATTCTTTATGTTTTTACCATCATAAACGTTATGAAATGGTTAAAAAGTAACGTTTCATTCTTTACAACAAGAACAACAACAACAACAACAACAAAAAAAATAAAAAAATTTGTAGGTGTCTAAAAAAAATAAACATCAAAAAATTTTATATTTACAAGATACAGCAAAAACATTATTGGCTGCCAGTGTAAGTTATTGTAATTTTTTTATATACATAATAAAATAATATATATAATCTAAAACAGCTGCAGCCCTCAAATATATATATATATATATATATATATATATATATATATATATATATATATATATATATATATATATATATATATATATATATCTATCAGCCACTCCACTAATCATATAGGAGAACTTTGTCCACCCGATTCTCTGTATACTTTGTTACTCTGTTATTCAGTGGTCAGGACCCCACTGATGTGGTGGTGTTGTGTTAGTGTGTGTTGGGTGTGTCCACTCTATTAGACACTCCTACTACTTGCTGGTCCACCTTGTAGATGTAAAGTCAGAGACAGTAGCTCATCTGCTGCTGCACAGTTGGTGTTCCTCTAGTTCTTCATCAGTGGACACAGGACGCCGCCCACAGGACACTGCTGTCTGGATAGTTTTGGTTGGTGGGTGATTCTCAGTCCAGCAGCAGCACTGCTGTGTCTGATCCACTCACACCAGCACAACACAGTGGGGGGCCCTGATCATTAAAGAACAGAGTAATAAAGTATACAGAGAATCAGATGAACTACAGTCTGTAAGTGGAGCTCCTATATGAAAAGTATGTGTAGATACAAGGAGGTGGTTTTAATGTTATGGGTGATTGATGTGTGTGTATATATATATATATATATACACATTGGAGTATCAACAACTAAATATATATTGGCTACCCTTGTGTTGTAGATGTGGCGACCCCTGGTTCCCATCACCACCACTGTAAAGAAGTCTGAGACTGTGATTGTCTCTACAGTGAACATATCTACTAGTTGGGTCAAGGTTCCCCTTTAAATGATGGCGGCTCTATTCGTGACAGTGAAGAAGCTCAGTTCTCTGTATTATTCCTTGAAGTGTAGATCTCTCCCAGACTATCAGACTGCTCCCTGGTGCTTCTCCAAGTTTGGAACTCTTTTCTTCCTGATCCTAACCATTATCGGGAGCAGCGTCTTCCATAATGAGAAGAAGGTGGTAGTTTTTGCCTACCAGCGTGTTGATATCGAGGGCAGTGCCCCTCATATTTCACTGTAGGGTGGATAAAATTATCGGGAACAGCGTTTCCCATAATGTTGTACATATCAGCACTCGCGTGCAGCGTGGCTATCAGCAGCCCAGAGGAACGTAGACAAGAATCAGAAGAATCATACCAGCGTAACCGATGTAGGCTACACAAGTACGCACTGTGTGATACTGCGATGGGCATTTGTATGATTCTGTAGTATGTAATGTATTTTTGTTCTTCTGCTTTGGGTTTTTGTGCCTTATATGATTGGACGGGCTTTTAGAATTCAATATTATTTCATCTTTCTTTTTTTTTTTCTTTTCTTTTAATTGCAGAGCTTATTTTGTACATATTCGATCTCATGTCCATAAATTGCTTTTTGCCCAACAGCAGTCTAGTTTCGTTTTCGGCACCTAATATATTATACTAAGAGCTTTCAGCAGTTTTAGAATGGTAATATATTTGATTGAGAGTTAATATAATCAATAATTAATAAATTTGACAACCCAAATTGACTGTCATGAAGAGGGACTGAAGTGTAGGGATGTTCTTCCATCCCGGCTGCACCTTCAGAAATACGAACCACAGATGTTGGCTAATATGATGTATGTAAATGGCTTTCAGCGCTCCACCTGTTTCAGTTCAGAACATGTTTAATGCAGTACATATTTACAACACAATAAAAAAAGGCTTCAGCTGTAGATCTCTCTCTCTCTCTCGTCTCGTCTGTCCGTGTAACGTGTTTTACTGCTTGTTGTCATTCCAAACACTTCTCATTTAAGGGACCAGCAGTTTCTGTTTAACTGGGCAAGTTTTATTTCTATTCTTTATTGTAAAGAACATGGAAGCATATATATATATATATATGTGAGATACTATTAGGTGAGCACCAGATATGGGGCGTGCACCACATACAGTGGAGTGAGCTTCAGATACTATAACATGGGCACCAGATATGTGGTGTGCACCCCATACTGTAGGGTGAGCACCAGATATGTAGTGTGCACCCCATACTCTGGGGTGAACTCCAGATATGTAGTGTGCACCCCATACTGTGGGGTGAACTCCAGATATGTGGTGTGCACCCCATACTGTAGGGTGAGCTCCAGAAACTATAAGGTGAGCACTAGATAGGTGGTGTGCACCCCATACTCTAGGGTGAACTCCAGATATGTAGTGTGCACCCCATACTGTGGGGTGAACTCCAGATATGTAGTGTGCACCCCATACTGTGGGGTGAGCACCAGATATGTAGTGTGCACCCCATACTGTGGGGTGAGCTCCAGATATTTGTGGTGTGCACTCCATACTGTGGGGTGAGCACCAGATATGTAGTGTGCACCCCATACTCTGGGGTGAACTCCAGATATGTAGTGTGCACCCCATACTGTAGGGTGAGCTCTAGATATTTGTGGTGTGCACTCCATACTGTGGGGTGAGCACCAGATATGTAGTGTGCACCCCATACTCTAGGGTGAACTCCAGATATGTAGTGTGCACCCCATACTGTGGGGTGAGCTCCAGATATTTGTGGTGTGCACTCCATACTGTGGGGTGAGCTCCAGAAACTATTAGGTGAGCACCAGATATGTGGTGGGCACCACATACAGTGGAGTGAGCTTCAGATACTATAATATGGGCACCAGATATGTGGTGTGCACCCCATAATGTGGGGTAAGCGCCAGATACTATTAGGTGAGCACCAGATAAGTGGGGTGCACCCTATACTGTGGGGTGAGCTCCAGATACTATTATATGGGTACCAGATATCTGGGGTGCACCCTATACTATGGGGTGAGCTCCAGAAACTAAGTGGTGTGCACCCCATGCTGTGGGGTGAGCTCCAGATATCTCATTAAATAATTGTAAAATAAAATGATAATGAATTATAAAATATTACAAGAAATTATTATTAGAAGTATTAACAATACATTGGTATTTCATATAAGTATACACAACAGACACTATCAATATTTGATCATTTGTTATAATTAATAGTATTGATAGTTAAATGAATTATTTCTTATTACTAATGATTTGCAGAGACTTCCATCTGCACAGTGTTTACGTGCCTTGCTTTTGACTACAGGCGGGGTCATTTGAAGGGAAGTTGAAATGATGCACATCATGACACATGGTGTCATTTGAGATCATCCAGATCTTCATGACTGGCCATGACCCCGAGTTCACGGGAGGGAGGGAGGGAGGGAAAGGAGGGGTCTTCCACTGCTTAACGTATGGATCTGAAGTAATATTGTGTTGGATTTAGTACAGAAAGGGGTTAACAAACTTGGAGAAACAAACATATAGTAAAAAATCACTTTAAATAAGACAGCAGTTGCAGAAACGTGAAGTGTTTAGTGATAAACGAAGTTGTGGTCAGGTCACTCACACACATAAACACGTGGTGTGGTTTTCAAGCCCGGGACTTTTAGGACTTTTATTATGGCGAGCAGCGCCAAAACAGGAAGCGAAACGGACCCAGAGACTCATATGACTGCAGGGAGGTTTACTGTCCAGTCCGGCTGCAGAGACATGATCTGTACTGACCCCTCTCCAAACTGTCCTGTAGGTAAGACAACAGTCCTATAACTTAGTCGTGCATTTGGGCGGAGTGACTTTAAAAATCAAAAAAAGCGTCCAGTAGAAAAAAAGATCATTAAACTCTATTAATATTAATAGACGCATTTATTTTTCTATCAGGAGCTTAAAGAGGAAGTTGGTTTCTGCTGATCCACTGGAAACTATATCAGATACTTCTCCTCCTTGCAGCCTTTCTTTTCTTCTCTTCCTTCGAGTGGAAAGAAAGTAATAATAAATAGTATGTATAATGTATTATATGAATAAAGAGCTCTATAAGAGTCTCCTAACTAACTAGGACAGTTGCTGTGAGACATATATATATATATAGGAGCTACACTTACAGACTGTAGTTCATCTGATTCTCTGTATACATTGTTTACCCTGTTCTTCAATGATTACGCCCCCCCAGGACCACCACAGAGGTCCTGGTGGTGGTGTGTGTTGCACTGGTATGAGTGGATCAGACGCAGCAGTGCTGCTGCAGCTGGAGTGTTTAAACATCTCAGTGTCACTGCTGGAGTGAGAATCACCCACCAACCAAAACTATCCAGACAGCAGTGTCCTGTGGGCGGCGTCCTGTGTCCACAGGTGATGAAGGACTAGAGAACACAAGCTGTGCAGCAGCAGATGAGCTACTGTCTCTGACTTTACATCTACAAGGTGGACCAGCAAGTAGTAGCAGTGTCTAAAAGAGTGGACAGTGAGTGGACACAGTGTTTAAACACTCCAGCAGCAGCACTTGCTGTGTCTGAGCCACTCACACCAGCACAACACACACTAACACACCATCATCACCATGTCAGTGTCACTGCAGTGCTGAGAATGATCCACCTCCTTAATAGTAGCTGCTCTGTGGTGGTCCTGGGAGGGTCCTGACCTTTAAAGAACAGGGTAATAAAGTATATAGAGAATCAGATGAGATGTAATTACAGGGTAAGGAGAACGCCACCAACTAAAAAATTCTACAGTGTATCATAGTTAAAGGGTATTCTATTGATTTTGCTAAATACCTGCTTAATTAAATCACTGAGATGACATTTGGAGTTGTTTGCTGTGATATGGTTCGTTGTAGAGAAACGTTTTTAAATGTTCTCAGTGGTGGTGAATGGAACCAGAGGTCTTCGTGTCTACAACACAAATATAGAGATTATATTTACTATGGAACCCACCAGTGAACCTACATGTGTCTTCTGTTTTTTTTTTATTATATGTTGATGATGGTAAAGTGGCATTAACAGAAGTTTAAAAGTGCAATTTTGTCCAAAACTTCATAAACGTTGGACACAATTATAAAACAATGACTCACACATCAATATATTCATAAGCATTTTATATAATGCCTCTGCGTGAGGCAGATTTTTAGAGGTGGATGTCGTGTTCCAGTCAGCCACACTGTGATGAATTCTGACCTGGTAAGTTTACCTAGAATATTTTACCCCAAACCCCAAATCTGAATGACTCTGAGTGCTTATCTTAAGCATTTAATAATACAGAAATAATAATAATAAAATATTGCTGTCCAATGAAAACCAAATATCACCAAAATGGCAACTTTACAGGAGAAGCCAAAAGTAGTCCTTACTTTCAATGTAAGTCAATGGAACCAGAATTATTTCAAAGCTATTTTGGAGCACTTCTATTGATCCAATCATTATGAAACTTGTACACCATGTGAACGACAGCTGTTGGATTGTAATGATGTATACAAATAAAAATAGACAAAAATAAAGGTATATGTTTTTTTTGGACAGTGACAATATATAAGGTGGATTCTGTTTTAACTTACCGAATGTTGTAAGACGTTTAAAGTTTTGCAAACATTGTAATGAAAGTAATTCAATATACCAGGCACTGATCCCCAATCTGTCAACAACTACAGTACTATATCCCACATGGTCAGTCTAATGTTTGTAGATGGCCAACAAGACTAAACAGTGTATTTGATAATATTACACTGTAATTTGAGTTTAACCATATATAGATAAGTTAGACCAATCACAAACCACACCCCCATGTGCTGTGACATCACAACCACAACTTTACTGGTAGTCTTGTCTTGTCTTATCACATTCAGGACTCAAGCTTTACACTAGAACAGATAAACACAATGAGATGTTTTCATTAAATCATTTGGAATTACTGTCATATTTGTCATAACTTTCTCTGAGCTCTCAGACCCTGGTCTACCCTGGTCTCAAGCATGTCTTTTATAGGCCCACCTTCCTACCCCTTTGGGCCCTTTCGGTGGAGTGGTTCTCGAATAGAAGTTCTTAAGATCATGTTGCAGGGTCTTGTCATAAAAAGCCCCAAATGCCGGGGGTCACAAAGCCATGACCTTCCCGTGAGCTGCAGCAATCAGCAGGCCCATATGTAAGCATCTGCTTTTACCAGATGAAAAATTCCCAACGGGTTACTTTCTGGTGGGTCAGCTCCCAATACAACGGCTCCTTACTACCCTATAATACCATATACCAGCATAATAACACCTACCCCGCTCCTAAGCCTGTCATCTATATCCACAGTTTATCAGAGCCCCGTTTCTACACAAGCGTCCACCTGTTCCAGAACATGGAGGACAACAGCAGTCAAGTAGAGCTGGTCCTGTCCAGTGACCTGAATGAGGAGAGTGAGGTGACCCATCACTTCCATCAGTCGTACAGCAGCAAGCTCAGCCAGCGCTCTGCAAGAAACATCTGCTTTGTGGTTACAGCCACGTTGTGCGTCTTTGCCTTTGGTAAGAAACTTCTCAGACACTTCTCAGACACTTCTCAGACACTTCTCAGACACTTCTCAGACACTTCTCAGACACTTCTCAGACACAACAGACACATCACGATGCAGTCTTAGGGGCCCGAAAGGCAATCCACAGGAGAACCAGAACCTTTCATCTTGTAAAGAAATATTATTTTTATAAATATAATAGAGTTAAAAATGTCCACCTAACATACAGCTCTAGAACAATCTAGAAGCCTTTATAATAGTGAAAATAACAGGATGAACTAGAGAAGTGCTAAAAGGGAACACAGGATGGGTGCACATAGAGGAGTGTGGGTCAGTATGTCTGTGGAGTAGTGGTTGGGGATCTGCTCTGAGTGAGTACAGGCAGTTTGGAGGCTGTAGGTTAAACAGAACCGTAATGTTTGGGTTTGGCCGAAAATGAATGGGATGCTATGGGAGGAATGAGGGATGAATAAACGACAAATAGACGAGTGCAGGTCAGTATGTCTGTGGAGTAGTGGTTGGGGGTCTGCCCCTGAGTGAGTATGTATAGTTTGGAGGCTGTAGGTTAAACAAAACCGTAATGTTTGGGTTTGGCCGAAAATGAATGGGATGCTATGGGAGGAATGTGGGATGAATAAACGACAAATAGACGAGTGCAGGTCAGTATGTCTGTGGAGTAGTGGTTGGGGATCTGCTCTGAGTGAGTACAGGCAGTTTGGAGGCTGTAGGTTAAACAGAACCGTAATGTTTGGGTTTGGCTTAAAATGAATGAGATTCTATAGGAGAAATGAGGGATGAATAAACGACAAATAGACGAGTGCAGGTCAGTATGTCTGTGGAGTGGAGGTTGGGGGTCTTCCCCTGAGTGAGTATATATAGTTTGGAGGCTGTAGGTTAAATGAAACCATGATGTTCGGGTGTGTCCAATAATGAATGGGACTGTGTGGGGGGAAAAAAGAGGGATGAAAAAAACGACAAACAGACGAGTGCAGGTCAAAGCAGCACTGCAGTCATGGTCGGGGGTCCGCTCTGAGTCAGTGTGTGTGAAACAGTGTTGGTGGGTTAAGCAGAAGTTCAGTAGATTGGAGTGTACTTTTCTATCCCATTCATTCTCTATGGGGAAAAATTCCGGAATAAATCTGTAGTATTATGGAATCCGTGTATCCGATCAAAAAGCTGTATATAAGCCTGAATCACACAATCAGACCGGACAGTCTGCAGTTGGAGCGGTGTTGATATTTCAAAAACTGAGGGAGTTATGAAGATTAAAGATCTGACAGAAAGCAAAAAACGAATAACAACATAGATGTTATAAGAAGAAAGAATAAACAGTGTTGTGTCTCTGTGTCTTTTCAGGATTCCTGATTGGATATGTTGCTCATCCGAAGACTGACAGAACCTACACAGCGTCAGATTCCTCTAACGATGAAGACAGTGGACCAGTTCGGACAGATGTTTTCTTGGACTGGAGCAACCTTACAGCTATTCTAACAACCACACTGACCACAAGCAGCATTGAGAACAGTCTCAGGTACATCAGATCACACACACACACACACACACACACACACACACATATATATATATAAGTTTAAAACCCTTTATCTTATCAATAAGTGTATGTCCACCAGTAAGAACACCAGATCTGATTAGAACCGATGTTAATAATCATACATACAATACAAAGTAACATGAATATGTTATTGTGAAAGAAGTAGATCAGATCTTGATCCAGTTTGAAGAACAAAGTGTAGTTCCAGATTTCTCCTGGACGCCCCAGACATTGTATGAACGTATTCAGTTCCTTCAGCAGCAAATCTTGATTTAGCTTAATGAAGTACTGAGCAGTCAAAGCAGGTATTAGATGAGAACTGATAATAATACTGGGTTGTTTATTGAAGGAGAAGCTTGGAAAGGGTTAAATAAACACACTGATGTATGTAAAAGCTCTACTTACTCTATTAATACTGTTTAATATTTAAATAATAGTCTTTACTAAGTAAATAAAAGATTCCTGTCTGAACAAATAGCTTTTTTAATATAAAACATTTCCAAGTGACTCAAACTTTTACAAAGTACTGTATACACAGGTAGGTGAAGGTAGTGTTACAGTTTACCTGTACACAGGTAGGTGAAGGTAGTGTTACAGTTTATCTGTACACAGGTAGGTGAAGGTAGTGTTATAGTTTACCTGTACACAGGTAGGTGAAGGTAGTGTTACAGTTTACCTGTACACAGGTAGGTGAAGGTAGTGTTACAGTTTACCTGTACACAGGTAGGTGAAGGTAGTGTTACAGTTTACATGTACACAGGTAGGTGAAGGTAGTGTTACAGTTTACCTGTGCACAGGTAGGTGAAGGTAGTGTTACAGTTTATCTGTACACAGGTAGGTGAAGGTAGTGTTACAGTTTATCTGTACACAGGTAGGTGAAGGTAGTGTTACAGTTTACCTGTACACAGGTAGGTGAAGGTAGTGTTACAGTTTATCTGTACACAGGTAGGTGAAAGTAGTGTTACAGTTTACATGTACACAGGTAGGTGAAGGTAGTGTTACAGTTTACCTGTACACAGGTAGGTGAAGGTAGTGTTACTGTTTACCTGTACACAGGTAGGTGAAGGTAGTGTTACAGTTTACATGTACACAGGTAGGTGAAGGTAGTGTTACAGTTTACCTGTACACAGGTAGGTGAAGGTAGGGTTGCAGTTTACATGTACACAGGTAGGTGAAGGTAGTGTTACAGTTTACCTGTACACAGGTAGGTGAAGGTAGGGTTACAGTTTATCTATACACAGGTAGGTGAAGGTAGTGTTACAGTTTACATGTACACAGGTAGGTGAAGGTAGTGTTACAGTTTATCTGTACACAGGTAGGTGAAGGTAGTGTTACAGTTTACCTGTACACAGGTAGGTGAAGGTAGTGTTACAGTTTATCTGTACACAGGTAGGTGAAGGTAGTGTTACAGTTTACCTGTACACAGGTAGGTGAAGGTAGTGTTACAGTTTACATGTACACAGGTAGGTGAAGGTAGTGTTACAGTTTACCTGTACACAGGTAGGTGAAGGTAGTGTTACAGTTTACATGTACACAGGTAGGTGAAGGTAGGGTTACAGTTTATCTATACACAGGTAGGTGAAGGTAGTGTTACAGTTTACCTGTACACAGGTAGGTGAAGGTAGTGTTACAGTTTATCTGTACACAGGTAGGTGAAGGTAGTGTTACAGTTTATCTGTACACAGGTAGGTGAAGGTAGTGTTACACTTTACCTGTACACAGGTAGGTGAAGGTAGTGTTACAGTTTATCTGTACACAGGTAGGTGAAGGTAGTGTTACAGTTTACCTGTACACAGGTAGGTGAAGGTAGTGTTACAGTTTACCTGTACACAGGTAGGTGAAGGTAGTGTTACAGTTTACCTGTACACAGGTAGGTGAAGGTAGTGTTACAGTTTATCTGTACACAGGTAGGTGAAGGTAGTGTTACACTTTACCTGTTCTCAGGTAGGTGAAGGTAGTGTTACAGTTTATCTGTACACAGGTAGGTGAAGGTAGTGTTACAGTTTACCTGTACACAGGTAGGTGAAGGTAGTGTTACAGTTTCCTTGTACACAGGTAGGTGAAGGTGGTGTTACAGTTTACCTGTACACAGGTAGGTGAAGGTGGTGTTACAGTTTACCTGTACACAGGTAGGTGAAGGTAGTGTTACAGTTTACCTGTACACAGGTAGGTGAAGGTAGTGTTACACTTTACCTGTACACAGGTAGGTGAAGGTAGTGTTACAGTTTACCTGTACACAGGTAGGTGAAGGTAGTGTTACAGTTTATCTGTACACAGGTAGGTGAAGGTAGTGTTACAGTTTACCTGTACACAGGTAGGTGAAGGTAGTGTTACAGTTTACCTGTACACAGGTAGGTGAAGGTAGTGTTACAGTTTATCTGTACACAGGTAGGTGAAGGTAGTGTTACAGTTTATCTGTACACAGGTAGGTGAAGGTAGTGTTACAGTTTATCTGTACACAGGTAGGTGAAGGTGGTGTTACAGTTTACCTGTACACAGGTAGGTGAAGGTAGTGTTACAGTTTACCTGTACACAGGTAGGTGAAGGTAGTGTTACAGTTTATCTGTACACAGGTAGGTGAAGGT
>CM038723.1:34104300-34139300 GCA_021613375.1 Megaleporinus macrocephalus
TAACATGAAACAATAAGATAATATTAAAATATAAAGACAAGAGCTAGATGAAATAACAATTAAATAGTAAAGATGGACCGGTCAGCGTTTTTAAGGCCGATTCCGATCACCTTTTAGCACGATCGGCCGATAGCAATCAAGGGCGGAGCTATATGCCACGGCAGGGCTACATGTAGTTATTAGCGCAAGGAAGTCATGAAACATGGTCTAAACTGGTTTATTACCATTTTTAACGAGCTCATATTAAATAGTATAATATTAATAACTAAATTAACAGTAAATAAACAAAGTACATCAAACAAATATCCCTAATACTGCAATCATTACATTTAAAATTAATTTAAAATGAAAAAAGTTAATTAAATACATGCAGTAAAAACTGCAGTCATTAAACACAGACTCTTATTTTAAACTAAATCTGTAATCATTAAATGTAGAATATTGAATTGTAGCTGCTGTTCTGTTCGTACTGGTCAGATCTGGTCTGTATGGTGTTCTGGGTTATTAGTTTTGTGTTAGCTGTGTGTTCTAGCTCTGCTGTTTACTGATACTCACTGTATTCAGCTGTGTGCAGTGTCGTATCAGATTAGTGTGTTAAATGTCTTTGTCTTGCTTCCCCAACGAGACACACTGATTTACTAATTTTAAAAACGTACTGGATGAGTCAACCTGCCAGACGGATGCAACACAAAATGTTCTCGCGAGGCGTGCCACTTTAGTCAGTCTGCCTAAACTAAAAGGCTATGTGTTGCCACCTAGTGGTTCAGATAGGGATTGCAAGGAGCTGGCCGGAGGGGGTTCTCCTCTTCCTGGATTAAACACTAGCTGGAAATACAGAAATTAAGCTCATTTGTTTAACACCATCGATTGTCTCTCAGGATCGGCTAAATTGGAGAAATATTGACCGATCACTGATCACATATTTTGATTAACTACCCACTGCACCAACTACCCTCGTCTTTAATCCATGTTATTTCTCTGAAAAGCAAAATGGAAGGTCCTGATCCTCCTCAGGGGTGGGGAGATGGAGGTCTACCAACATACAAGCTTGGAGGCGACAATGACACGGCCTCTGTGGAGGTCAGCAACAACCTCACGGTTAAAAAGATCCGGAATGTGTTTGGAGTCGTCAAAGGTTTTCAGGATCCAGGTACACAGATACTGATACATGTACGGTCATGCTGCTTCGACTCACATTAAATAGGTTCCTAATCTCTCTTAATCCTCTGGTGTAGACCGTTACGTGGTGATCGGAGCTCAGAGAGATGCCTGGGGTCCCGGATATGCCAGGTCTACTGTCGGCACCAGTCTGCTGGTTGAGTTAGCCAGAGCTCTTAGCAACATGACAAGCAAGAGTGAGTAGAGTGTTTTCACTTTTTTGTTTTTATTTGGCCAATAAAAGAAAAACAATGACACGTTTGGTTTTTGGCTGAAAGAGGAAAAAAATCTAATGGCAGAGCTAATAAATCATTTTAATGATAATAAAAATAGTGATGAGCACACAGTTTGAGCAGCAGGTCGTGAGAGGAAGACCGTCGGCCGTGTGGGACTATTTTACAGGGACACCAGACAAGAGACAGTCTTGGAAGAGCAACCGTTCTCAGTTGTTGGAAAAGTATAATAAAAGTATAATAACATACTGTTGAAGTGTCATCCTGAAGCAGAGTGGTCAGATTTGACTGTTGTGGCTCTCTGTGCATTGTTTTCCCAGTTTTGCCAGTTGGCGGGCTATAAGAATTGTGTTACGAGATGACATCATCTTGTAGCAGGAAAAGTTTAATAAAAGCTAAATAGGTCTCCTTTATTCATAGGGGATGTTTGACTATTATGTTCTGGGGTTGTGTGGCAGCCAATAGGAGAGGAACTGTTGTGGTAATAGTGGGAAGAAAGGATTCTAATGAAAAGCAACACAGTGGAAGCTAATGTTCTATTGTTATTGAGAACTACAGTGTTTGGATAGGACTGGGCGATAAAATGAGAGCAATAATTATCGTGAAATAACGTTTCCTCGATAGAACTAAAAGACAGAGTCGATAGAAAGTCGTTAGAATTAAGTTCCGTCCATGTTTTGAGAGACAACACGAACAGCCAATGAGAATGAGAATCACGCCAATTCTCGCAACTAATCAGGTGCCTGAACTAGAGTTCCAGCCATGTTATGTTTGGTTGAAGTTGAAGCTTCAAGGTCTCGTGTATAGCAGTTGTACTGTTGTGATCATCTCCACTGTGCAGAGCTGACAGAGCACCACACTGTTGTGTTTCTGTGTGAAACACTCCCACAACGTTAGATGCACGCGAGCGATTGTAGCTGCAGCTTGCGCTCCAGATAAATCCATGCTTTAGTAGACGCGGTTGTCTTTGTGACGCATCAACACACATTATGCTAATCGACATAATTTTATAATCGCTAAAGATAAATAGGTATACTGTAGGAGTTCAAGTGAAAACGCTATATATATATATATATAGTGTGTGTGTGTGTGTGTGTGTGTGTGTGTTTAATTTATTTAAAATACAGTTGTGTAATGTTCTATAGTACATTCGTCTAGAAAATAAATCAGTTTAATAAAAAGCAATTTAGCAAAATTTTTATATCTACTTCTCACTTAAAGTAAAAAGGAAATAGTGATTTCAGAATCAGAATCAGAATCAGAAATACTTTATTGATCTCAGGGGGAAATTGCAGTTTTTACAGTAGCAGCCGGTTATATAGAAGAATATACACTCTAATAATTATTTACAACATAAAAGAAATTTGTAGTATGTACACATATATAAGTCTTATAATACACAAAGCATAAAATGTAAAGTGATTTGATTTGTATCGTGATATATATTGATTTCGACTGATATGAAAAAGAATATCGTGATAAGATTTTTTCCCATATCGCCCAGCCCTTTGTTTGGATATGATAACAAGTCAGTGATGCTTCTCAGAGAAACTAAATGTTCCGATTTTTGGAAAGGCCTTCTGGCCAAATAATCCAAATCTGCTTTTAGATCTCAAACATGCTGTGATTTCAGTCAAATGTGGTATTAGGATCAACTGAAAAGGTGTCCAGACATATACAGCCCACTGTCCAAACTTATACGGCCCACATTGTCTGTTTTATTTCAACCAAAATAAAAAATAGAACTAAAAATAAAACCAATAGTCTTGGAATAGCAGTCGTTCCCAGTTGTTGGAACAATGCAGGGTGCCAAGCTTTACTGTTTTTAGATCTCTGTGCATTGTGTAAGCATGTGCCCTGCTTGCTGGTAGGCGGGCAATAAGGATTGTGTTACGAGATGACATCACAAAAGCATAATTAATCTCTTTTATTCATGGGGATGTTGAACTATTATGCTGTGGAGCTGTGTGGCAGCCAATAGGGGAGGTTTTAGATCTCAAACATGCTGTGATTGCAGCCAAAGGTGGTCTTAGGATCAACACAAAGGGTGTCCAGACCTAAACAGTCCACATTTTCAAAAAAACATTGTAGAAATTTGTAGAAATATGCCAGTGATTTCACGTTGACCAGTAGTGCCCAAACCACTGTATGCAAGAACCTCAGCAACCACCCAAATAAGTTCAGCTGTCATGTGGTCAGAGACTGACCAATGACGAATGACGAAGAGCATGAAGTCCTAATATTTACAACTTCAGTTCATTTTCCTCCTCAAGGTATATTCAAGCCCAGGAGGAGCATCGTGTTTGCGAGCTGGAGTGCTGGAGAGTATGGAGCTGTGGGCGCCACCGAGTGGCTGGAGGTCAGAAAACCTTTCCTGTTTACCTATCAGTAAATCAACATGTACCCAGTTCTTGTCTCATTAGTACTGTTTTAATAATAATAATAATAATAATAATAATAATAATACTAGTGAATAACTGTGAAGAGATCAAAACTATAAAATAATAGGTAGGGAATTATTGCTGGAGCAGAATGAAACATCTGGTTGGGTTTAAAGAATGTTTAGAGGGTCTTTTAGAAATGAGCTCATTTGCTCTGACGCAGGTTTACATGAACATTCTGACCAGCAGCTTCATGAGGTGCCACATGAGCTGCTTCTCTAACAGGACTGAAGAAGATAGTGTACATGCTGAGATCTCGTTTTAGAGCTATTTTGGCACATGGGCTCCAACTTTCAGCACATTCAGATCAAAACATCTTTATAACTATATAAATATATATTCAGTTAGGTGTCTCCAAACCTTTGACTGGCACTGTACTGTATAGTATATATTAGGGGTGTTAGAAAATATCAAACTATCGAATATCGGGATATTATGTTTGGTGATACTGTATCGATTCTTAAAAACACAGTATCAATACACAGATTCCTGGCAGACAGTGAATCATTGTGTTGTGTTTAAACCTCTGACCACTAGATGGCAGTGTTGTAATCCATTTTCAGCTCCACTCCAACATTAACAAGCAGCACAAGGGCGCAGTGCTATTGTAAGCATTGACAAACCTGTTCATACAGTGTTGTGTTTCAATAATAGGATTTGAAAAATCACAATATATTACTTTGCTTGCAGTATCGCAATATATTGCGATATATTGAATCGTGACTGCTGTATCACGATACATACTGTATCACAGCCCTACTATATATAGTGAGAACTGATTGGCTCAGTGTGTGTTTTATATCCACAGAGCTATCTGTCTTCTCTGAGTATGAGAGCTTTCTCCTACATCAGCCTGGACGGTGTAGTCACAGGTATGCATGGAATTAGTTGCGTATCAATAAAATTTGATTTAAAAAGATTTTTAATGATATTAAATATCCAACACTGTGCACAGGAACCTCGTTCAAAGCGAGCGCGAGCCCACTGATGTACGACCTAATACAGAGCACTCTGAAGGAGGTGAGAGACGTCTGTTTGGTTAGTATTATTCGTTGTTTGTGCGGTACGGATATTGTAAGAGGCTGACAGTTTCCCGTTTGTCCCTCCCGCAGGTGTCCTCGCCCGCCAACGCCAGCAGGAGTTTGTATTCGCAGGTGGCTGGAAGCGATTGGGACGCTGCCGTGTATGTGTGTCCACAGCAGACTCAAAACAGAGGCTTTAGATAGTGCAGGATGGTGTGGTTTACTTGTTTTGTTCCCACCAGGATGGAGCCGATGAGGATGTCTGACTCTGCCTATCCATTCCAGGCTTTCTCCGGCATTCCTTCAGTCTCGTTCCGCTTCACCTCGGTATGTATTATAAATTCAACTATATTGTTATTCGTTTCTTTGCTTTTGTTTTGGAAATATCAACTCCATTTTAACTCCGGAGTGTCTGGTCTGATTGTGTGATTCGGGCTTGTACACAGCTTTTGGATCGGATGCACAGATTCCAGATAATGGATTCCGGAATTTTTTCCCATAGAGAATGAATAGGATGGGAAAAGTACACGCCAATCTACTGAACTTCTACTCGACCGACAGACGCCGTTTCGCATACACTGACTCAGGGCGGACCCCTGATCATGACTGTAGTGTTGGATTGACCCGCACTCGTTTGTTTTGTTGTTTTACTCATCCCTCTATTTTTCCCCCCATTCAGTCCCATTCATTTTCAAGTGCAGCCAAACATCATAGTTTTTTCAATGTACAGCCTCCAAACTGCATATTCCCCAAGCATTAATCCACAGACATACTGACCTGCATTCATTGTTTATTGTTGTGTATTCATCCCTCGTTCCTCCATAGGGTCCCATTAATTTTCGGCCGAGCCCAAACCTTATGGTTTCGTTAAACGTACAGCCTCCAAAGTGCACTCACTCAGGGCAGATCCCCAAACACACTGACCCGCACTCCTCTACTTTTTCGTTCATTCATCCCTCGTTCCTCGCACTGCTTAAGCTTGCCAACTGTCCTGTGTTTCCTTAACTTCATTGACTGATGGTTGAAACCCATTACGACTGGTGGTTTTAATGGAGAAAGGGAGATACCCCCTAGAAAAGGAGCTTTACAGCTTTACAGGAAAATCTAGGTCCACCCCCCCCAACGAGCCTCACCAGGAAAAACTCCCTCAGATTAAGAGAAAGAACCCTTGAGAGGAACCTGACTCAAAAAGAGGAACCCATCCTCCTCAGGTCCACACCGGATAGTAAAACAAGTACAAATACAATAAGACTGACTACTTAGTACATACTACGGGTGTAAGAAAATATCGAAATATCGAATATCAAGATATTATGTTTCGTGATAATGTATCGAATACTCCTCCTCAAGGTGGAGTAACACAGTATCGATACACAGGTTCCTGGTAGACAGTGACTCATTGTGTGTTGTGTTTAAACCTCTGACCACTAGATGGCAGTGTTGTAACCCATTTTCAGCTCCACTCCAACATTAACAAGCAGTACAAGGGCGCAATGCTATTGTAAGCATTGATAAACCTGTTCATATAGTGGTGTGTCTTAATAGTAGGATTTGCTTGCAGTATCGCAGTATATCATAATATATTAAATCATGAGTGCTGTATCACGATACGTATTGTATCGCCAGGTTCTTGCCAATACACAGCCCTAGTGCTTACATATATATAGAGGCAGAAAGTCAAGAGAAGAAACGTCACTGACTAAGTAAGCAGATGGAATCTTTGGAGGTGACGGTGATATGCAGGCAAGTATTCATCCCTCGTTTCTCCCATAGGGTCCCATTCATTTTTGGCCGGGCCCAAACATTATGGTTTCATTAAACCTACAGCTTCCAAAGTGCCTGCACTCACTCAGGGCAGATCCCCAAACACACTGACCCACACTCCTCTACTTGTTGTTTATTCATTCCTTTTTCCTCACACAGCTTAGGCTGCGAAACCATCCTGTGTTTCCTTGACTTCATTGACTGATGGTTTAAACCCATTACAACTGGTGGTTTTAATGGAGAAAGGGGATACACCCTAAATAAAGGGGTGTATGAAGCAGCTGTTCAGCATCAGACCACATGGGATGGGCAGTTGTTGAGCTCAGTGAGAGAAACACACAGTTGTTTCTGTTAGGGGTAATGGAGATCAGTATATAGTGTTAATTATAAGGTGCAGCAGTGGCTTCGGCAGGTCTGGCTATTACAGCACAGCTAAAAAGAGAGAACCAGAAGGAAACCACAATATGAGGGCTCCCTGAGATGTCAGCGCCCTTCCGCTCCACTGTCAGCAAACCTGAGTGAGCATGTGAGAGCAGCGGGAGCCAAAGAACAATCCCAGGTCAAAAGGACAGAAAAGAAAAGAAAAATACGAAAACTATAAAAAACAGACCAGCATCAAAAAACGACAAAGAGGTCAAACCAGGAAAGAACGCTCAGGAGGCACAGACACAAGGAGAAACCCAAACAGTGTTTAGAGAGTATAAATCACAACTCCGTGGAGCCAGAGCTCAGGTGCTGCTCGCTATTAACAGAAGGCTCCAATAACTCAGTCACATGGTCTGCATGTGCATGCTGGGACATGGGAGTCCTGGATAGAATTAGAGAGCGAGACAGATTTAATCTGATGGTTTCATTAGTGGCACTGCGCAGTGTATTAAAAGATCAGTCACATTTTAATAGCATGATATGTTAAACAATCCAATAAACTAATAAAAACTTATATTTAAAAATAAAACCTTTATAAGTTACGTCTATATTGACATTAAATGTCGGATAACACTTTATTTAATAGTCAGAGTTGATCGCTGTAATGGTCAGAGTTGATCACTGTAATGGTCAGAGTTGATCGCTGTAATGGTCAGAGTTGATCACTGTAATGGTCAGAGTTGATCGCTGTAATGGTCAGAGTTGATCGCTGTAATGGTCAGAGTTGATCGCTGTAATGGTCAGAGTTGATCACTGTAATGGTCAGAGTTGATCGCTGTAATGGTCAGAGTTGATCACTGTAATGGTCAGAGTTGATGACTGTAATGGTCAGAGTTGATCACTGTAATGGTCAGAATTGATGACTGTAATGGTGAGAGTTGATGACTGTAATGGTGAGAGTTGATGACTGTAATGGTCAGAGTTGACTAATGGTAAGAGTTGATCACTGTAATGGTGAGAGTTGATCACTGTAATGGTGAGAGTTGATGACTGTAATGGTAAGAGTTGATCACTGTAATGGTGAGAGTTGATGACTGTAATGGTGAGAGTTGATCACTGTAATGGTGAGAGTTGATGACTGTAATTGTGAGAGTTGATCACTGTAATGGTGAGAGTTGATCACTGTAATGGTGAGAGTTGATGATGTAATGGTGAGAGTTGATCACTGTAATGGTCAGAGTTGATCACTGTATTGGTCAGAGTTGATGACTGTAATGGTCAGAGTTGATGACTGCAATAGTCAGAGTTGATCGCTGTAATGGTGAGAGTTGATGACTGTAATGGTCAGAGTTGATGACTGTAATGGTGAGAGTTGATGACTGTAATGGTCAGAGTTGATGACTGCAATAGTCAGAGTTGATCGCTGTAATGGTCAGAGTTGATCACTGTAATGGTGAGAGTTTATCACTGTAATGGTGAGAGTTGATGACTGTAATGGTCAGAGTTGATGACTGTAATGGTGAGAGTTGATGACTGTAATGGTGAGAGTTGATGACTGTAATGGTCAGAGTTGACTAATGGTAAGAGTTGATCACTGTAATGGTGAGAGTTGATCACTGTAATGGTGAGAGTTGATGACTGTAATGGTCAGAGTTGATCACTGTAATGGTGAGAGTTGATCACTGTAATGGTGAGAGTTGATGACTGTAATGGTCAGAGTTGATCACTGTAATGGTGAGAGTTTATCACTGTAATGGTGAGAGTTGATGACTGTAATAGTAAGAGTTGATCACTGTAATGGTGAGAGTTGATCACTGTAATGGTGAGAGTTGATCACTGTAATGGTGAGAGTTGATGACTGTAATGGTCAGAGTTGATCACTGTAATGGTGAGAGTTTATCACTGTAATGGTGAGAGTTGATGACTGTAATGGTGAGAGTTTATCACTGTAATGGTGAGAGTTGATGACTGTAATGGTGAGAGTTGATGACTGTAATGGTGAGAGTTGATCACTGTAATGGTGAGAGTTGATGACTGTAATGGTGAGAGTTGATCACTGTAATGGTGAGAGTTGATGACTGTAATGGTGAGAGTTGATCACTGTAATGGTCAGAGTTGATGACTGTATTGGTCAGAGTTGATGACTGTAATGGTCAGAGTTGATGACTGCAATAGTCAGAGTTGATCGCTGTAATGGTCAGAGTTGATCACTGTAATGGTCAGAGTTGATCACTGTAATGGTCTCTTACTGGTCCAGAACACAGCAGCTATGATCCTTACAAACACTAATCTAAGCTCAGATCAGTCCTGTTTTGAAAGAGCTGCACTGACTAACTGTATCTTTTAGACCAGACTAACACTAACATCTCAGTAGCTGTAGAGTTGAACTTTGTCTTTGGCTTATTAAGAATCAGTTCATGTTGTTAGTGATGACAAGTGTCTGTAAAGCAGTTTGAGCTGCCACTGATTTGAAACATGCTCTATAAATAAAGATTATTATTATCATTATTATTATTTTAAGGTCTGCTTCTTAACAAGTTATTAAGTATTAGTAAGCATTTAATAATGCCTCTTATAAACAGGAACATAGAGTTTGTAACAAAGCTAATAAATGTACTTATATGCAAATTAGTTATACAAGTTGTTGTTGGTGAGTAATGAGTTAAATGTTAATTCAATGTTTCAGTTAAAAGCATATGTGAACAGTCTAAGTGATATTATAATTATGGACTATGAATACCAGTGATCTGAATGAGCAAACATTTTTTTTGTAGTCCTAGTGAGTTATGCTTAGTGATACACTGTCATTATGTTAAAAAATAATAGTTTTAATTCAATACCATATTTAAATTATACCACTGGCTTAAATTTTGCCTTCAGAAGAAGCTGCATGAGAGTATGTTTACATTCATTTAGTTACTTGTTTCACATATTTACTATATATAAAGATTTTTGCATTGATAAAGACTGGATGTTAAATCTTAAATACTTTTTCGATGTTGAATCTAATAATTGTCTGTTATCGACCATCACTGCAATACAACTGATATCAATACTGAACCTGCAATGAGGGTATCGTGACAACCCCTTTATATTTGACCACCTGACCTAAAGCTGCATCTGTTTTTTCTTTCAGGGTGATGAATATCCCTTCTTTGGCACCTTGCTGGACACCAAGAAGAATCTCTACAACCAAACGTCCAAGAACTTGCTAGCGTTGACCACGACAGCGGGACATATAGCCGGGCGGATGGCTCTTCGCCTGGTGCATGACCACTTGCTCAGGCTGAACGTGGAGACCTACAGCAACATCCTCCTTAAAAGCATGGCCCAAATCAACAAGGAGGTTGGCAGTCTGCAATCGGTGAGGCTTCCTGACTAGAAGACAGACATAACACATAAGACAATAGTTGAACACTAATGGTCAGAGATGGTCACTGTAATGGTCAGATTTGATCACTGTAATGGTCAGAGTTGATCACTGTAATGGTCAGAGTCGATCGCTGCAATGGTCAGAGTTGGTCGCTGTAATAGTCAGAATTGATCACTGTAATAGTTAGAGTTGATCACTGTAATGGTCAGAGTTGATCACTGTAATGGCCAGAGTTGATCACTGTAATAGTCAGAATTGATCACTGTAATGGTGAGAGTTGATCACTGTAATGGTCAGAGTTGATGACTGTAATGGTCAGAGTTGATGACTGTAATGGTCAGGGTTGATCACTGTAATGGTCAGAGTCGACCGCTGTAATGGTCAGAGTTGATCACTGTAATGGTCAGAGTTGATCACAGTAATGGTCAGAGTTGATCACTGTAATAGTCAGAGTTGATGACTGTAATGGTCAGAGTTGATCACTGTAATGGTCAGAGTCGATCGCTGTAATGGTCAGAGTCGACCGCTGTAATGGTCAGAGTTGATCACTGTAATGGTCAGGGTTGATCACAGTAATGGTCAGAGTTGATGACTGTAATGGTCAGAGTTGACCGCTGTAATGGTCAGAGTTGACCGCTGTAATGGTCGGAGTCGATCTCTGTAATGGTCAGAGTTGATCGCTGTTATGGTCAGAGTCGATCGCTGTAATGGTCAGAGTCGATCGCTGTAATAGTCAGAGTTGACCGCTGTAATGGTCAGAGTCGATCGCTGTAATGGTCAGAGTCGATCGCTGTAATGGTCAGAGTTGACCGCTGTAATGGTCAGAGTCAATCGCTGTAATGGTCAGAGTTGATCACAGTAATGGTCAGAGTTGATGACTGTAATGGTCAGAGTTGATCGCTGTGATGGTCAGAGTTGACCGCTGTAATGGTCAGAGTCGATCACTGTAATGGTCAGAGTTGATCACAGTAATGGTCAGAGTTGATGACTGTAATGGTCAGAGTCGATCGCTGTAATGGTCAGAGTTGATCACTATGATGGTCAGAGTTGATCACAGTAATGGTCAGAGTTGATGACTGTAATGGTCAGAGTCGATCGCTGTAATAGTCATAGTTGATCGCTGTAATAGTCAGAGTTGATCACTGTGATGGTCAGAGTTGATCACTGTAATGGTCAGTGTTGACCGCTGTAATGGTCAGAGTCAATCGCTGTAATGGTCAGAGTTGATCACAGTAATGGTCATAGTTGATGACTGTAATGGTCAGAGTTGATCGCTGTAATGGTCAGAGTTGATGACTGTAATGGTCAGAGTCGATCGCTGTAATGGTCAGAGTCGATCGCTGTAATAGTCAGAGTCGATCGCTGTAATAGTCAGAGTTGATCGCTGTAATAGTCAGAGTTGATCACTGTGATGGTCAGAGTTGATCACTGTAATGGTCCGAGTTGATCAATGTAATGGTAAGAGTTGATCACTATGATGGTCAGAGTTGATCACTGTAATGGTCAGAGTTGATCGCTGTAATAGTCAGAGTTGATCACTGTGATGGTCAGAGTTGATCACTGTAATGGTCCGAGTTGATCAATGTAATGGTAAGAGTTGATTACTATGATGGTAAGCCAATGGAACCAGATGTTTTTCCAAGTTTTTCCAGATTCTGATGATGTTTCTGAATTTGAATCTGAAAGAGCTGTAATGTAGAAATAGACCACCATATCACTCAGTCCTAATACTTTTAGTCAAACCACACCCACAACAGCAGCTCATCCTGAGTGTAAACAGTATGTAGATAAACAACCAACAGTATTCATGACAAGCAACCAGCTACACTCAGATATAGAGGTACAGTTATTGTAGTAAATATGATTAAAGTGAACTCGCTCTCATACGACTCTATAAATCTTCATAACTCAGCTACGTTAGCTTAGCATAACTTGAGCACAGAACTTAGCAGGTGAAGCTAACATTAGCTAACATCAGCTAAAGCAAAAAAGCTAAGTGACTGAGCTTACCTGGTTTACCTCCACGTACACGGAGGGTCTTGAACTCCTCTCGCTGGTTTCCTACACGCCCATATTGTTGAACAGCGCCAGATTAAGATCCAGTCGCCGTGTAAGTCTATGTCCCATAGCTGTGATAATCTTCAGACCTGAGATGATCTACAGATGACGGAGTGAGAGGACGCTCCTTTACAATGTGCTGTTTAAAGTTGACAGGTTTAGACCACTTATTTGGGGGTCTTTGGGTTGTTTGTGTATGGGGGTCCCACTGTACATCCAATTACTGCAGCCAGAAACAACAACACCTTTCTGTCATTGTGTATTACTGTAAGTGCGTCTTCTAGTGTTGTTATCCACCATCTACCCCACACACATAACATCTACAGCAGTTTCCGAACAGTGGGCGGAGCTAAACAGTATTTTAAGCTGTATTTCTTCATAAACAATAAAACATTTTAATACTTTTAATAATCACAAGTTAGGATCTCAAACTCCACTGTAGTTATGTGTTTTTTATAGTAGCTGGTGCTCAGCCTTTAAGGGATTATTGTTTAATTGGAGTTGTGTTTAATTCTCAGTACTGAAGGATGCATATTTGCCAGTTTATGTTAATCCATTTGCTCATTGGCCCTCGAGAAAATCATCAGATTTTTACTCATCTCTCAATGCTGTTTTGCCAGGTTCAGTAGATTATTGACCAATCCAGCGTCTATAGAAAGCAATACGGTCCAAATATGAGCCGATATTCCTTCTGTTTGTTCGACAACAGGAGCTAGCCAGTGCCATCGTATGTGTAAGCCAAGTCTCTTCGCAATATCATTTGCAAAGTCTAAAAACACTTGTGTGGGAAAAAAAGTGAACTTTTTAACTCTGAGCACTGAGAATCGAATACAGCACTTCAGAAAAACCACAACATGAGTTTGCTGAAAAGTTAGGGTTGTTTAAACACCTAGACATCCATGTCATGTCATCCCGGCTTTGCCTCCCAATCAGAATCTGCAGTGGCCATAAAGGCTGGTCGGCAGTCAGTATCAGTATTCGGTCTGCAACCGAAGGGAAGGTGCTTGATGACTCGATGTCTACATTTCAGATACATGATGCTCATGACGCACACGCAATATAACGGAGAACACATTCCAGTTAAAAATGTACCTCAGATCTTTTAATCTGCTCTCTCCTTTCAGTCTGGCCGCCTTCCGAAGACCCTGAATACGCAGGGGCTGCTGTCGGCTGTGGGCTCTTACAGTCGCGCTGCCAGGAAACTGACCGTCAGCATTCAAAACAGCGACCTGGAAGACAGCAAGCAGTGTCGCATCATCAATGACCGCATCATGGAGGTAAATCACCCGGCACGATCCTTCATCCTGATTTCCTTCAGACGAGAGAGAGATTATTATAGATTAGCTTGTTTTAGAACCGTTCATTATAATTCTCTTAAACTTCCACTGGCTGAGTGAATTCTGTATCATCTTACCATCACGTTATAGACGACGCTGCGCCTGATAACGGTGGTGTAGTGGTTAGTACGGTGGTGTAGTGGTTAGTACGGTGGTGTAGTGGTTAGTATGGTGGTGTAGTGGTTAGTACGGTGGTGTAGTGGTTAGTACGGTGGTGTAGTGGTTAGTACGGTGGTGTAGTGGTTAGTATGGTGGTGTAGTGGTTAGTATGGTGGTGTAGTGGTTAGTACGGTGGTGTAGTGGTTAGTATGGTGGTGTAGTGGTTAGTACGGTGGTGTAGTGGTTAGTACGGTGGTGTAGTGGTTAGTACGGTGGTGTAGTGGTGAGTATGGTGGTGTAGTGGTTAGTATGGTGGTGTAGTGGTTAGTACGGTGGTGTAGTGGTTAGTACGGTGGTGTAGTGGTGAGTATGGTGGTGTAGTGGTTAGTATGGTGGTGTAGTGGTTAGTACGGTGGTGTAGTGGTTAGTACGGTGGTGTAGTGGTTGATACGGTGGTGTAGTGTTTAGTACGGTGGTGTAGTGGTTAGTACGGTGGTGTAGTGGTCAGCATGGTGGTGTAGTGGTTAGTATGGTGGTGTAGTGGTTAGTATGGTGGTGTAGTGGTTAGTATGGTGGTGTAGTGGTTGATACGGTGGTGTAGTGGTTGATACGGTGGTGTAGTGTTTAGTACGGTGGTGTAGTGTTTTGTACGGTGGTGTAGTGGTTAGTACGGTGGTGTAGTGGTCAGCATGGTGGTGTAGTGGTTAGTATGGTGGTGTAGTGGTTAGTACGGTGGTGTAGTGGTTAGTACGGTGGTGTAGTGGTTAGTACGGTGGTGTAGTGGTTAGTACGGTGGTGTAGTGGTTAGTATGGTGGTGTAGTGGTTAGTACGGTGGTGTAGTGGTTAGTATAGTGGTGTAGTGGTTAGTATGGTGGTGTAGTAGTTAGTACGGTGGTGTAGTGTTTAGTACGGTGGTGTAGTGGTTAGTACGGTGGTGTAGTGTTTAGTATGGTGGTGTAGTGGTTAGTACGGTGGTGTAGTGGTTAGTATAGTAGTGTAGTGGTTAGTATGGTGGTGTAGTGGTTAGTATGTTGGTGTAGTGGTCAGTACGGTGGTGTAGCGGTTAGTACGGTGGTGTAGTGGTTAGTACAGTAGTGTAGTGGTTAGTATGGTGGTGCAGTGGTTAGTATGGTGGTGTAGTGGTTAGTACGGTGGCGTAGTGGTTAGTACGGTGGTGTAGTGGTTAGTATGGTGGTGTAGTGGTTAGTATGGTGGTGTAGTGGTTAGTACAGTAGTGTAGTGGTTAGTATGGTGGTGTAGTGGTTAGTATGGTGGTGTAGTGGTTAGTACGGTGGTGTAGTGGTTAGCACGGTGGTGTAGTGGTTAGTACGGTGGTGTAGTGGTTAGTACAGTAGTGTAGTGGTTATTATGGTGGTGTAGTGGTTAGTACGGTGGTGTGGTGGTTAGTACAGTAGTGTAGTGGTTATTATGGTGGTGTAGTGGTTAGTACGGTGGTGTAGTGGTTAGTATGGTGGTGTAGTGGTTAGTACGGTGGTGTAGTGGTTAGTATAGTGGTGTAGTGGTTAGTATGGTGGTGTAGTGGTTAGTACAGTAGTGTAGTGGTTATTATGGTGGTGTAGTGGTTAGTACGGTGGTGTAGTGGTTAGTACGGTGGTGTGGTGGTTAGTACAGTAGTGTAGTGGTTATTATGGTGGTGTAGTGGTTAGTACGGTGGTGTAGTGGTTAGTATGGTGGTGTAGTGGTTAGTATGGTGGTGTAGTGGTTAGTACGGTGGTGTAGTGGTTAGTATAGTGGTGTAGTGGTTAGTATGGTGGTGTAGTGGTTAGTATGGTGGTGTAGTGGTTAGTACGGTGGTGTAGTGGTTAGTATAGTGGTGTAGTGGTTAGTACGGTGGTGTATTGGTTAAAAAAACTGAGATGTAAATGAACTCTGTTCTGATTGGCTGAAACACCACTTATGACTTGGTCTGGACTAAACTGTTGCAGGTTGAACAGCCTTACCTCGGGATCAGACGACACAATATTCACCGAGATTAGACGATCATAGTGCCCTAAATCTGGCAACACTATATGTTTGACCAATCAGCAGTCTCATTCTTGTGTGAGTTCATAGCTTATTAGGATAGAGGGTCAAGGAACTGTCAGTCATAGATACAAAAGTACTGTGTGTGATGATGTCGGTTTAGTGATCCGAAAAAAAAAGAGAAGAAAGAAAGATTAACCTTCCTGTGGGCTCACGGAGAGGATAGTATGAGCTGTCTGTCTGTCACAGATGAGTTTTAAACGGCGGTTCAGCTGTTAGTTTGCAGGAATTAGCGCTTAGCCTTTAGCATTTGTCCTTAGCCGTTAGCGCTGTTACGCTCTGAGCGGGTGTTGTTGTGGTATAAGTTACAGCTGTAACAGCAACATTAACATCTCTCTTCTTCAAGTTTACGTATGTACACCAGAGGCCGCTCTGTCCTCCTATTGGTCGACGTCAAGGAACATGTTGTATGATAATGTCAGTCAAACTAGGCGGAAATTGCCAAAAATTCAAACATGCTAGACTTTCGCAAGGGTGACGTTGGGGGTCCCAGACACCACATCGCTGGTCTTTATGATGTTTAGGTTCAACTCTCATGTGTATAATTATTTACACTAGAGATGGACCGATCAGCGTTTTTGAGGCCGATTCCGATCGTCGATCACCTTTCAGCACGATCGGCCAATAGCTGATACCGATAGAGGGCGGGGCTATATGCCACGGCAGAGCTACATGTAGTTTTTAGCGCAAGCAAGTCATGAAACATGATCTAAACTGGTTTATTACCATTTTTAACAAGCTCATATAAAACAGCATAATATTTTTAACTAAATTAACAGTAAATAAACAAAGTAAATCAAACTAATATCCCCAAATACTGCAAGCATTACATTTAGACCCTTAATTTAAAACTAAAAAAGATAATTAAATACATGCAGTCAAAACTGCAGTCATTAAACTCTGTTATTTTACACTAAATCTATAATCATTAAATGTAGATCTTGAATAGCTGCTGCTGTTCTGTTCGTACCGGTCAGATCTGGTCTGTATGGTGTTCTGGGTTATTATTTCACGTACGGTAAACACTGCCAGACGGACGACATGTTTTCTATCACCTTAAACTGTTCTCACAACGCCACTGCTTTAGTCAGTCTGTGGAAAATGAAAGGGTATGTATTTCCACCTAGTGGTTCAGATAGGAACTCCAGGGAGCTGGCCAAGGTGGCAAAGCTGGGCTTCAAGGAGGTCTCCTCTTCCTGGATGAAACACTAGCTGGAAATAAAGAAATTAGGCTCATTTGTTTAACGCCATCGATCGACTCTCGGGATCGGCTAAATTGGAGACATATCGGCCGATCACTGATCACATATTTTTATAGATGGACCAATCAGCGTTTTTGCAGCCGATTCCGATCATCGATCGAGGGCGGGGCTATATGGCATGGCAGGGCTACATGTAGTTATTAGCACAAGCAAGTCATGAAACATGGTCTAAACTGGTTTATTACCATTTTTAACAAGCTCATATGAAACAGTATAATATTTTTAACTAAATTAACAGTAAATAAACAAAGTACATCAAACTAATATCCCCAATACTGCAATCATTAAATTTAGACCCTTACATTACATTTTAAAATCCTACTATTAAAACACACCACTATATGAACAGGTTTGTCAATGCTTACAATAGCACTGCGCCCTTGTGCTGCTTGTTAATGTTGGAGTGGAGCTGAAAATGGTTAACAACACTGTCATCTAGTGGTCAGAGGTTTAAGCACAAGACACAATGATTCACTGTCTGCCAGGAATCTGTGTATCCATACTGTGTTTTTGAGAATCGATACAGTATCACCAAACATAATATCCCGATATTCAATATTTCGATATTTTCTTACACCCCTACACTTTAACCAGCTCAGATCTAGTTTTGGTCAGTAAAATTCGGTGGTCCCTTGAAAGACAACAAACGAAAGAGGGGTATCAGGCTCACAGGCTTGACATTTAATATACAGGTTTTTGATTTTCTATTGAAATCATAACAAATATCTCCAATACTGCAATCATTACATTTAGACCATTTAAAAAGCTAATTAAATAAATGCAGTAAAAACTACAGTCACTAAGTTTTTACTTAATGCCTGCATGTATTTCCACCTAGTGGTTCAGATAGGAATTGCAGGGAGCTGGCCGAAGGGGGTTTCAAGGAGGTCTCCTCTTCCTGGATGAAACTCTAGCTGTAAATACAGAAATTATGCTCATTTGTTTAACGCCATCGATCGGCTCTCGAGATCAGCTAAATTGGAGAAATATCGGCCGATCACATATTTTGATTACAAATCGACCGATACCGATACATAACCGATCGATCCCTCCATCTCTAATTTACACACATTTAAATCATGTTTTGTTTCGCATGCCAACATCACTTGCAACCATGTGTTTTTGAGACCCTTTACATGTGAAATATGTTAATATGTCTTTTTCTCTGTATCTACAGGTGGAGAGAGATTTCCTGTCTCCCTATGTTTCTCTCCGGGAGAGTCCATTCAGACACATACTGCTGGGCTCCGGCTCTCACACTCTGGGCGCTTTGCGGGCTCACCTGGCTGCGATAAAGGAGGGCTCGGCCAGCGCCAACACTGACCTGCTGAGGAACCAGTTTGCCGTGGCTACTTGGACCATCCAGAGCTGCACCAATGCGCTGGCAGGAAACATGTGGGACGTGGACAGTGAAGTTTAGGCCTAGAAGTAAAAGTCTGATTGCACTATTGGTTATCAGAATGTGGTTGTATTAATTACCACAGTGACCAAACACCTGTACCACGGAATATAACACAATAGACTACTGAGGGGTCTTTAGCCCCTGTCCCTTTCGTCCCCAGGCTGTACAGACCACTCTCTTGGTCAGCGTGTATTATATAAATGAATAGCTGTGTTTGATGTGGCCATTCTTTACTATACTCTTACTCTTCTACGAGATGAGGCTAGTGCTGGTGGGTCAGCTTGGGTTCCACAAGCCGTACCTCTCTTTGGTGATGCACTGGTGCCGTACTGACCCCATGTGGAGAAGATCTCTTGCATTACCACACCAGCAGTAAAGCGCTGACCATCTCTTTTAATATCACATTCCATAATGTCCAATCAAACTGCCCACTTTACTAGGGATGTGTATTGTCAAGAAGCTGGCGATACAATATGTATCGTGATACAGCGGTCACGATTAAATATAACGTGATATATTGCGATAATGCAAGCAAAGTGATATACTGCGATTTTTTAATCCTACTATTCCAACACACCACTATATGAACAGGTTTGTCAATGCTTACAATAGCACTGCGCCCTTGTGCTGCTTGTTAATGTTGGAGTGGAGCTGAAAATGGTTTACAGCACTGCCATCTAGTGGTCAGAGGTTTAAACACAACACACAATGATTCACTGTCTGCCAGGAATCTGTGTATCCATACTGTGTTTTTGAGAATCGATACAGTATCACTAAACATCCCAATATTCAATATTTCAATATTTTCTTACACCCCTACACTTTAACCAGCTCAGATCTAGTTTTGGTCAGTGAAATTCGGTGGCCCCTTGAAAGACAACAAACGAAAGAGGGGTATCAGGCTCACAGCCTTGAAATTTAATATACAGGTTTTTGATTTTCTATTGAAATCATATATATCAATATATTGGGGTGGGCTCTAGAAGTCTGATGCTACTGCTAAGCTTGTTTTTATTACTTAGCTATATTATCTGAAAATTGTTCTGCTATTCAGTTCAGCAAGCTTTAGCGACAGCGTGCACTCCATGAATTCATGCAAAGTCTTCTGACGAGCAGATCAAGTCCACCAGAGAGTCGTCTGAACTCCAGCTTCTGTGGAAGAGATATAATCGTTTTTATCTCTTCCATGAAAAAGACCGGTCAACGTTACAAATTTGCTTACATTTGAATCGTGACCTGAATATTTTTCATTCTACTTCTGCCTTTTCCTCGTGTCCTTAGTTTACATCCAGGTATAAAAACAAAACAAAGCAAACAAACAAAAAGAAATACAGACTTTCAATGTTGTCTCAGGCTTCAGGACCTCACTGGAGACCTCAAAGTGCCTTTAAATATCCTTTCATGAATGAAGCTTATCGCAAACTCAATGCAAAAAGAAGTTTGTAGTGGTATTTTTCCCTGCAATGTGAAAGCCCTAAGCCACCCAAATCCATCCCTAACTGTTCTCAGTTGGGAGCATGAAATTGTCCAAACTTTCTTGGTCTGCTGAAGCATTAAGAGTTCCTTTGACTGGAACTAAGGGTCCGAGCCCAACTCCTGAAGAACAACCCCACACCATGATCCCCCCTCCACCAAACTTTACACTCAAAACAATGCAGTCAGACAAGTACCGTTCTACTGTTCAACCGCCAAACTCAGACTCGTCCACTGGATTACCAGACGTGCAAGAATACGTCTCCACTTCAACAGCGTGCTTTACACCACTGCATCCAATACTTTGCATTGTGCTTGGTGATGTTTCCTCCCACAGTCCAAACACATGCGTGTTAGGTTGATCATTCACTCTAAATTGGCCGTAGGTGTGAGTTTGTGTGTTGGCCATGCGATGGACTGGCAACCTGTCCATGGTGTACCCCGCCTTTGCCCAATGACGCTGGGATTGGCTCCAGTGCCCTCTGTGACCCTGACTAGAGAGATAAAGAGGATGGATGGTTGGTTGGTTGGTTGGTTGGTTGGTTGGTTGGCTGGATGGATGATTTTCAAACTTTTGGACTGACTAGAGAGGTAAAGAGGAAGATGATGGATGGTTGGTTGATTGGTTGGTTGGATGGATGGATGGATGGATGGATGGATGAATGGATGGTTGGTTGGTTGGTTGGTTGGTTGGTTGGTTGGCTGGTTGGATGGATGATTTTCAAACTTTTGGACTGACGAGAGATAAAGAGGAAGATGATGGATGGTTGGTTGGTTGGTTGGTTGGTTGGATGGATGGATGGTTGGATGGATGGTTGGTTGGATGGATGGATGGATGGATGGATGGTTGGTTGGTTGGATGGATGGATGGATGATTTCCAAACTTTTGGACTGACTAGAGATAAAGAGGAAGATGATGGATGGATGGATGGATGGATGGATGGATGGTTGGTTGGTTGGATGGATGGATGATTTCCAAACTTTTGGACTGACTAGAGAGATAAAGAGGAAGATGATGGATGGATGGATGGATGGATGGATGATTTCCAGACTTTTGGACTGACTAGAGAGATAAAAAAGGAAAATGATGGATGGATGGATGGATGGATGATTTCCAGACTTTTGGACAATAATGAGTTGAACATAAGGAAAAACAAAGAAAGCTTTTTTATTTTTTATTTGCTATTTAGCTGTGACAGCACTTTCTGCAAGGCCTTTAGTAGCAGTATAATTAAACTGGACAGCATTAATGTAAAAGGGCTGCTGAGGATAAACAAGGCAATTACACACTCTTGTGTTTGTTAGTTAATAGTGATCCAGAACAAAGATCCACTTCAGATTTACACTGTAAAAAGACATTGAGTCAAAACACACCATGTGTGTAACCTCCGAGTGGAACTATGCAAATAAGTGTCTGGAAGCTTCTAACAGTAATACTGTGTGTAACTGCTTCACCGCCCTGGAACACAAATAAGGCCTTCATTAATACGTTACTCGCACTTCTAAGCTGTAGTGTAAGATCTCAATCATTGATTTGGCTTTGTGACGGATGTGCTGGCTTTGATATTCCTTTCATTTGTTTCTGAGGGAAAAGTCCTGTGTTTGTATTAAAGCTTGTATGCAGGCATTATGATTATAACACTTTAACTCTTTGGTTTAAGGAAGCTTTACTGTTTCTGTTTCATGCTGTTACAAAGTGAATACTAAGCTGTGTCAAATAAATATACTATTTTCTCCTATTTTCTTGACCTACTTCAATTTTCTACCTTGTTTATATATATATATATATATATATATATATATATATATACATACATATACTCTCACTGACGCACTGGAAAACTATATCAGATAATCAGATACTTCTCCCCCACATGCAGCCTTACTTTTCTATTCTTCCTTCGGGTGGAAAGAAAGTAATAATAAGTAGTCCGCTATGAAAATTATGAATTATAGTAGTGTTATATGAACGAAGAGCTCTATAAGAGTCTCATAACTAACTAGAATAGTTGCTATATATAATAGTATATATATATATATATATATATATATATATATATATATATATATATATACACGGATTAGCTGTAACTTTAAAACCACCTCCTTTTATCTACACACACGGTCCATTATATCAGCTCCACTGACCATATAGGAGCTCCACTTACAGACTGTAGTTCATCTGATTCTCTGTATACTTTATTACTCTGTTCTTTAATGATCAGGACCCCCACAGGACCCCCACAGAGCAGATACTATTAGGGTGATGGATCATTCTCAGCACTGCAGTGACACTGACTTGTTGGGGTGTTTTGTGCTTGTGCTGCTAGACACTGTGTCCACTCACTGTCCACTCTATTAGACACTCCTACTTCTTGTCAGAGACAGTAGCTCATCTGCTGCTGCACAGTTTGTGTTCCTCCAGTTCATCGTCAGTGGACACAGGACACCACTCACAGGACACTGTTGACTGGATGTTGCTGGTTGGTGGACGATTCTCAGTCCAGCAGCACTGCTGTGTATGATCCACATACTACCTGCTCTGTGGTGGTCCTGTGGGGGGGTCTTGATCATTGAAGGACAGGCTAACAAAGTACGCAGAGAAACAGATGGACTATTTGTTGAAGTACAAAGTGTTCCTGGAGAAGCGTTCGCCTGCTTTTCTCAAAGTTGTCCACAAGGCGGCGGCAGAGCACCAGCCCCTCAGTCTGGTCTAAATCCGGTCTAAAATTATTTATTTATTTATTTATTTATTTATTTATTTATTTTCTGCAGTATTAACATGATTCAAGGTCTCAAATCTTCTTGTTATACTGATCAGGAGTCTATGCTGAGCTCGTGCTTATAAAAAAAACCCCACCAAGATCAAATAATTCAGTGGTTTATATATGAATGCATATACAAAAGCAAACCACTCGAACAGTCGTTATGTGAGCTGGCGTGTTGATACGACTTGAAAAACTTGCAGCAACTTTTTGGAAGTGACCTAAACAATGCCAAACAGAGGGAAGGACCCCCCCACCCGAAATAGCGGCCTGTCCCTTTAAGAGTGGGCTGTCAGAGAAAAGGAGAGAGAGAGAGTGAGGAACTGCGGGACGAGGCCAGCACTGTGACTTACTGAGGCTCAGGTTCAGCGTTAGGGCTGAAAAAAGCGACAGACAGCACAACTACGAGCGACCAGCACCACAAAAACTACCCGGACACGTCCGTGAAGCGTCCAGCTGGAGTTCCAACACTCGCCAGCAGCTGGAAGGAGCTGCAAAGCTGCGGAGACGAGACCGGCGTGCTGCACAAACTTGACAGGTAACCGAGCCTCAGATGTCCTGACAGCTTAAACCGGGCTGTTTTTCTGCTGTAGCATAAACAGAACTGCACTAAAGCGGCATTTAATCCACTTTCCTGTGACGCCGCGGCAGGTGAGCTACTCACCTTGTGAAGCGCTGAGCTGCCGCGTCTTACTTTCACCTGTACGAGTGAAGGTAAATGGCGGGAAAGAAACGTGGACACACCTGTGGAATTAAACTCCACTTCTGCTGAATATGAGCTTAGTTTTCCTCCAAGCGGTCTTTGTTTTTAAACAGTTTACCTCGCAGGGCTGTACGATATCAACAAAGGTAGCATATCGCGATAATACCGTAACTTATCGCGATATCTCGGTCCGTCTTGGTGTTAACCCGTTCACGTCCAAGCATTATTAGCACTAATACAGCAACACTGACAGCGCTTTGATTCACAATCGTAGTATTTTGACGTTTTTTGACTGAATTTACTGTCAATAGGTGCGTCTGAAATCGCCTACTAGTCAGTAGGTACTAGATTAGAGTCAGTACGTGCTGCTCGAGCGGTAGACCAGTAGATAATTTCAGTAGGAGAGTTTTAGTAGCCACACAATCTCAGACGTACTACGTCCAGTATATTGCCAGCGTCCTGTGACGCAAGACGTCAGACCACCACCGTAAAAGTCCTGCTATTCATTTAAAAGCTCGTTTACTGACAGGTTTAGATCTTTTAGTGACTCTGATCTGTGTTTTTATCTGATTATGTATCAGACGGTGTGGAGCTGTAGATCAGAGAAGATGAAACGGGAGGAATGTAATCATTGTTTATCTCAGCAGTAGCGCTAACTTCTGTAGCAGCAGTTCACTAGCAGTAGCTACGTACACACAGCCGACGTTCAGCTTTACACCGTTTATTTACTCCACTCTGAATTCATCCGCCGCTCCAGGTGAATCATGGGATACACAGTGTGCTGTGTTCACCTACATAAACATGGCTACCGATTTTGTAGGTCATCTGGGTACCGTTCACTACTACTCAATACCTACTGAGTATTCAGACATACTAGCCGCGCTCGCCTACTGATTTACTACTGAGTATTCAGACATACTAGCCGCGCTCACCTACTGATTTACTACTGAGTATTCAGACATACTAGCCTCGCTCACCTACTGATTTACTACTGAGTATTCAGACATACTAGCCTCGCTCGCCTACTGATTTACTACTGAGTATTCAGACATACTAGCCGCGCTCGCCTACTGATTACACTACTGAGTATTCAGACATACTAGCCGCGTTCGCCTACTGATTTACTACTGAGTATTCAGACAGACTAGCCATGCTCACCTACTGATTTCACTACTGAGTATTCAGACATACTAGCCACGCTGGCCTACTGATTTACTACTGAGTATTCAGACATACTAGCCACGCTCACCTACTGATTTCACTACTGAGTATTCAGATATACTAGCCGCGCTCGCCTACTGATTTCACTACTGAGTATTCAGATATACTAGCCGCACTCGCCTACTGATTTCACTACTGAGTATTCAGACATACTAGCCGCGCTCGCCTACTGATTTACTACTGAGTATTCAGACATACTAGCCGTGCTCACCTACTGATTTCACTACTGAGTATTCAGACATACTAGACCCGCTCGCCTACTGATTTCACTACTGAGTATTCAGACATACTAGCCGTGCTCACCTACTGATTTCACTACTGAGTATTCAGACATACTAGACCCGCTCGCCTACTGATTTCACTACTGAGTATTCAGATATACTAGCCGCGCTCGCCTACTGATTTCACTACTGAGTATTCAGACATACTAGCCGCGCTCGCCTACTGATTTCACTACTGAGTATTCGGACATACTAGCCACGCTCACCTACTGATTTCACTACTGAGTATTCAGGTATACTAGCCGCGCTCGCCTACTGATTTACTACTGAGTATTCAGACATACTAGCCACGCTCACCTACTGATTTCACTACTGAGTATTCACACATACTAGCCACGCTCACCTACTGATTTCACTACTGAGTATTCAGACATACTAGCCGTGCTCACCTACTGATTTCACTACTGAGTATTCAGACATACTAGACCCGCTCGCCTACTGATTTCACTACTGAGTATTCAGATATACTAGCCGCGCTCGTCTACTGATTTCACTACTGAGTATTCAGACATACTAGCCGCGCTCGCCTACTGATTTCACTACTGAGTATTCAGACATACTAGCCGCGCTCGCCTACTGATTTCACTACTGAGTATTCAGATATACTAGCCGCGCTCGCCTACTGATTTCACTACTGAGTATTCAGACATACTAGCCACGCTCGCCTACTGATTTCACTACTGAGTATTCGGACATACTAGCCACGCTCACCTACTGATTTCACTACTGAGTATTCAGGTATACTAGCCGCGCTCGCCTACTGATTTACTACTGAGTATTCAGACATACTAGCCACGCTCACCTACTGATTTCACTACTGAGTATTCACACATACTAGCCACGCTCACCTACTGATTTCACTACTGAGTATTCAGACATACTAGCCGTGCTCACCTACTGATTTCACTACTGAGTATTCAGACATACTAGACCCGCTCGCCTACTGATTTCACTACTGAGTATTCAGATATACTAGCCGCGCTCGCCTACTGATTTCACTACTGAGTATTCAGACATACTAGCCGCGCTCGCCTACTGATTTCACTACTGAGTATTCGGACATACTAGCCGTGCTCGCCTACTGATTTCACTACTGAGTATTCACACTTACAAGCCACGCTCACCTACTGATTTCACTACTGAGTATTCAGGTATACTAGCCGCGCTCGCCTACTGATTTACTACTGAGTATTCAGACATACTAGCCACGCTCACCTACTGATTTCACTACTGAGTATTCACACATACTAGCCACGCTCACCTACTGATTTCACTACTGAGTATTCACACATACTAGCCACGCTCACCTACTGATTTCAATACTGAGTATTCACACATACTAGCCACGCTCACCTACTTATTTCACTACTGAGTATTCAGACATACTAGCCGCGCTCGCCTACTGATTTACTACTGAGTATTCGGACATACTAGCCGCGCTCGCCTACTGATTACACTACTGAGTATTCAGACATACTAGCCGCGCTCGCCTAATGATTTACTACTGAGTATTCAGACATACTAGCCGTGCTCGCCTACTGATTTACTACTGAGTATTCAGACATACTAGCCGTGCTCGCCTACTGATTTACTACTGAGTATTCAGACATACTAGCCGTGCTCGCCTACTGATTTACTACTGAGTATTCAGACATACTAGCCGCGCTCGCTACTGATTTACTACTGAGTATTCAGACATACTAGCCGCGCTCGCCTACTGATTACACTACTGAGTATTCAGACATACTAGCCGCGCTCGCCTACTGATTTCACTACTGAGTATTCAGACATACTAGCCGCGCTCGCCTACTGATTTCACTACTGAGTATTCAGACATACTAGCCGCGCTCGCCTACTGATTTCACTACTGAGTATTCAGACATACTAGCCGCGCTCGCCTACTGATTTCACTACTGAGTATTCAGACATATTAGCCGCGCTCGCCTATTGATTTCACTACTGAGTATTCAGACATACTAGCCGCGCTCGCCTACTGATTTCACTACTGAGTATTCAGACATACTAGCCGCGCTCGCCTACTGATTTCACTACTGAGTATTCAGACATACTAGCCGCGCTCGCCTACTGATTTCACTACTGAGTATTCAGACATATTAGCCGCGCTCGCCTATTGATTTCACTATTGAGCAGTAGAGAAGTAGACGATTTTGGACGCACCTAATGTTTACTAGTGTTCTCTCACTACATTACCCAACATGCATTGGGCAAGCACCACATACAAGCTCGGTGTTATTTTTTTGATTTGGAAGAGTTATAAGTGTGGAGTCCAGTCATTGGTTGAAGTATGAACGCTTGTAACGCTCAATGTGGTGTCAGTTATAAAGGAAGTCCAGCCCTTTGAGAGGCTGGTGGTTATGCCGGTGGTGGGTATTGAGGACACTAGGGCACGAGAAATTTACATTTACATCATCAAAGCTGACCAGTCAACACGCAGTAGTACTACTGACCAATCCGCTCTCAGTAGCAGTAATGTTGACCAATCAGCTCTCAGTAGCAGTAATGTTGACCAATCCGCTCTCAGTAGCAGTAATGCTAACTGAGCAGCATGCAATAGCTGTAATGCTGACTAATCAGCACTCAGTAGCAGTGACGCCAACCAATTAGTGTGCAGTATCAGTAATAGCAACAAATTAACACTCAGTAAAAGTAATGGCAACCAATCAGCACGCAATAGCGTAAATGTCTAGCAATCAGCTCTATTTAGCAGTAAGGTTGACCAATCCGCACGCAGTAGCAGTGATGTGGGCTTAGCGTGCTGTAGCAGTAATGCCGACCAATCAGCATGCTGTAGCAGTAATGCCGACCAATTAGCACGCTGTAGCAGTAATGCCGACCAATTAGCACGCTGTAGCAGTAATGCCGACCAATCAGCATGCTGTAGCAGTAATGCCGACCAATCAGCATGCTGTAGCAGTAATGCCGTCCAATTAGCACGCTGTAGCAGTAATGCCGACCAATCAGCATGCTGTAGCAGTAATGCCGACCAATTAGCACGCTGTAGCAGTAATGCCGACCAATTAGCACGCTGTAGCAGTAATGCCGACCAATCAGCACGCTGTAGCAGTAATGCCGACCAATCAGCATGCTGTAGCAGTAATGCCGTCCAATCAGCATGCTGTAGCAGTAATGCCGTCCAATCAGCATGCTGTAGCAGTAATGCCGTCCAATCAGCACGCTGTAGCAGTAATGCCGACCAATCAGCACGCTGTAGCAGTAATGCCGACCAATTAGCACGCTGTAGCAGTAATGCCGACCAATCAGCACGCTGTAGCAGTAATGCCGACCAATCAGCACGCTGTAGCAGTAATGCCGACCAATCAGCATGCTGTAGCAGTAATGCCGACCAATCAGCATGTTGTAGCAGTAATGCCGACCAATCAGCATGCTGTAGCAGTAATGCCGACCAATCAGCACTCAGTAAAAGAGATGTTTACTAATTAGCAGTCAGTAGCAGTAATATTAAACTATTAGCTATTAATACTAATAATGTTAAGCAATTATCTCTCAATAGCAGTCATGTTAACCAATCAGCTTTCAGTAGCAGAAATGTTTTTAAGGTGGTCAGGCTCCTATTTACCGAAGGGGTCAATGGTTGAGTTTGAACCTCTCAGAAGTGTTTCACATATCGCCGCTGTCCAATGAAAAACAAGTATCTCTAAAACTGCAACTTTACAGGAGAAACCAAAAACATACTTTACTTTCAATGGAAGTCAATGGAACCAGAATTTATTCCAAGCTGTTTTGGAGCACTTCTATTGGTCCATTCATCATGAACTTTTCACACAATGTAAACGACCATTAGCGTGTTTAAATGATGTAGAAAACTCAAAATGGAGAGGCATGTTTTTCAGTGGACGGTGACGATATGGAACTAAAGCGAATCCAATGCTGTGTTTCTGTGTTACGGGCTCTTTAAGTGATACTGAATTGTCCTGGCGTGTGGAGTGAGAAGGTTTAAGAAGTTCTTTTCAGGGTGACTGTAATAACAGAACTTTGTGCTTTGCTTATGGTTTTGTAAGCTTAACAGAATTCCATGTTTTCATATATACAAGAGACTCCCAGGACCTTCGTCATCGAAGGTCATCGAGACAATAGTGTGAGTGGAGAATAGTGTTGGAGAGTAGAAAGTGCTATAGGAGAATAGGGCGCGCTTTCGGAGAGTCCCATTGGAGAATGGGGGCGCGCTTTCAGAGAATCTCATTGGACAATGGGGCGCGCTTTCGGAGAGTCCCTTTGGACAATGGGGGCGCGCTTCGGAGAGTCCCATTGGAGAATGGGGCGCGCTTTCGGAGAGTCCCATTGGAGAATGGGGCGCGCTTTCGGAGAGTTCCATTGGACAGTGGGGAGCGCTTTCGGAGAGTTCCATTGGACAGTGGGGAGCGCTTTCGGAGAGTTCCATTGGACAGTGGGGAGCGCTTTCAGAGAGTCCCTTTGGACAATGGGGGCGCGCTTCGGAGAGTCCCATTGGAGAATGGGGCGCGCTTTCGGAGAGTCCCATTGGACAATGGGGAGCGCTTTCGGAGAGTCCCTTTGGACAATGGGGGCGCGCTTCGGAGAGTCCCATTGGACAATGGGGCGCGCTTTCGGAGAGTTCCATTGGACAATGGGGCGCAGTTTCTGAGAGTTCCATTGGACAATGGGGGAGCGCTTTCAGAGAGTTCCATTGGACAATGGGGGAGCGCTTTCGGAGAGTCCCATTGGACAATGGGGGAGCGCTTTCGGAGAGTCCCATTGGACAGTGGGGAGCGCTTTCGGAGAGTCCCATTGGACAATGGGGAACACTTTTTGAGAGTGTTATTGAAGAATGGGGAGTACTTTTGGGGAATGGGGAGTGTTGTTGAGAGTGCTATTGAAGAATGGGGAGTGTTTTTGGAGAGTGATACTGGAGAGTGGAGAGTGATTTTCTGTGTGACTCTGTCTGACTGTCAGTATGGTGGAGGGATGTATTCACTAATGCTGCACTGCTTGGTTTGCGTTGCTGTCCTGTAGTGGACTGAGTGGGTTAAAGTTTAGGTAAAGCTACAGTATGTAGTCATAAGCTGAAGTTTGCAGGCCTAATTCTGGTATTGAGACAAGCCTAGTTTAGAGACTGTGGGTCTGCATTCAATTCTGCATTTAATCTAGAAAAAGATTTTCGTATGAATGCTGACATACTACTAGAGTCCCACAGAGGCGCTAGCAGACAGTTCTGGCTATGGTGCTGCGCTGGAGTTCTCCTGTAAGGAGGCTCAGCAGTCCAGGCTGGTGAAGGACGTGGTTACTGGCTGTTATCTGCGTGGTTTTAAAGCAGCGTGGTCTGAGCTACAGAGCAGGAAGTGTTGAGCGTCACGGTCGGTTGGAACTCCGTTACTGTAGGCTAACTTGGCGTGCGGCTCTTAACCTTAATTGTAACAGTAAATACATCAGCGGTGTAAATTGCTTGCGTAATAACTGCTCTAAGAAGTGTGAACATTGCCAGTTGACACTTGCGTTATGGCTGTACAGGATGACTCACTTTGGCCTGCAGGTAGGGCTGTGTGTGTGTGTGTGTGTGTGTGTGTGTTTGTGTGTGTGTGTTTGAGAGACAGACAGAGAGAGAGAGACTAAAGTTACCTGTGAGGAGCAAAGTGATTATTAAAGGGCCCATACAGGGGGAAATGGAGCTTAGCGTGTTGAGGAGGTTAAGGTAGTGTGTAAATAAGTTTTATGATGTGCTGCTCACACTTAAGTCATATGTGTAAACCAAACTGCAGCAAACGGCGTATTCTGAATTCACTGTTTTTGTGATGTCACAAAAAAAACAGGCCATGTACATGTACCTGCAGGTATTCAGTCTACAGCAGTTTAGCTCCACCCAGTAATAACAGAAAGGAGTGCTTTTTGCAGGGTGGGCTGCATTTTGTGTCAGGCACAGTATAGAGTGGAGAGCAGCCAATCAGAACAGAGCTCGTTTGCATATCAGTCTTTGCTGCTGAAGGAACTGAATAATGTCTGGGGCGTTCAGGAGAAATTCTTTGGATTGTCCTGACTGTTCTCACTCCCCGACTGTTCCCTCCTGACTGTTTTCTCCCCCTGACTGTTGCCTCCTGTCTCTCCTCTGCCTTCAGACTGTTCTCTCCCCCCGACTGTTCTCTCTCCCTGACTGTTTCCTCTTGACTGTCCCCCCCCCCCCCCCCCCGTCTGTCCTCTGCCTTCTAACTGTTCTCTCCCCCGGCTGTTCCCTCCTGACTGTTCTCTCCCCGGGCTGTTCCCTCCTGACTGTTCTCTCCCCCGACTGTTCCCTCCTGACTGTTCTCTCCCCCGACTGTTCCCTCCTGACTGTTCTCTCCCCCGACTGTTCCCTTCTGACTGTTCTCTCCCTCCAGGCTGTTCTCTACCCCTGACTATCCACTGCCTTCTAACTGTTCTCTCCCCCGGCTGTTCCCTCCTGACTGTTCTCTCCCCGGGCTGTTCCCTCCTGATTGTTCTCTCCCTCCTGACTGTTCTCTTCCCCTGACTGTTCTCTCCTCCTGATTGTTCTCTCCCCGACTGTTCTCTCCTGAGTGTTCTTCCCCCGACTGTTCCCCCTTGACTGTTCTCTCCCCGACTGTTCCCTCCTGACTGTTCTCTTCCCCCTGACTGTCCTCTCCCTTCTAAATGTTCTGTCCCCCCGACTATTCCCTCCTGAGTGTCCTCTCCCTCCAGGCTGTTTTCTCTCCCCTGGACTGTTCTCTCCCCCCTCGGACATGTTGAGGAGGTTAAGGTAGTGTGTAAATAAGTTTTATGATGTGCTGCTCACACTTAAGTCATATGTGTAAACCAAACTGCAGCAAACGGCGTATTCTGATTTTTTTTTTTGTGATGTCACAAAAAAAAAACCTAGCCCATTTCCATGTACCTACAGGTATTCAGCCTATAGCAGTTTAGCTCCACCCAATAATAACAGAAAGGAGTATTTTTTTGCAGGGTGGGCTGCATTTTGTTTCAGGCACAGTATAGAGCAGAGAGCAGCCAATCAGAACAGAGCTCGTTTGCATATCAGTCTTAAAGGTGCAAAACTGTAGCTTGTTTTTCAGCTTAAAACTAATAAAATGTAGTTTTCTGTGTTGCGCACTGTCCCTCCGCGCCGCGCTGTGTCCCTCCGCGCCGCGCTGTGTCCCTCCGCGCCGCGCTGTGTCCCTCCGCGCCGTGCTGTGTCTCTCTGCGCCCGGCGGTCTTCAAGACGCATCATCAGAAGGGAGTTCGATGCAGGATCGATGCGGCTTTGATGGGTCGAGCTTCAGGAGAAAAGTAGAACACGGGCCCTTTAAAGCCCTCTCTCATTAGTCATGGATATTTTGGTGGGTTTACGGTCGTTGGCCGTGTCCGGGCGGGGCCCTGCCTGCTATACGTCCGGGCGTGGGAGTTGGGGCTGTTGTTTAGCGACTGATGCCCCCAGGGCCTGTATCTCGCGGAAGGTGAGATAAGCGGCCCTGCGTGTAAGAACAAGCCGCGCCGAGGAGGCTGCAGCGCGGACACTCCACCACCAACAAAGAGAGCCATCAGTCAGAGGGAGGATCGTACCGAGTCCTGTCCGCGGCGCAGTGATCAGAGGTTTTGAGGAGAAGACGGCAACGAGGAGACGTGATCCCTCAATGAGCGTAAAGAGCCTTCCGGAAAGAAATAGTTGGGTGAAAATCAAACGTAGGCAATTTTCCTCTGAAGTGTTGTTGAGCAGTCAAGACATGTTCACCGGCCCACTTTAGTTGGAGATACAGGGCTCACCGTTCAGCGTCAAGTTGTTGAATAATCTCAAACCGTCCTGATTCTGTGGTTCATGAGCAGCTGTGATGTGTGAACATGGGCGGAAGTACAGAGCACAGCCTGAATATCACAGTAGATAGTGTTTGATTGGCGTCACCTGCTTGTTGCTGCCACCGTATGGTTAACACAGTGTCGTATAGCATAAGTCTTACTGGGGTATCAGTTAACACTACCTACTTTTTATCCTACCACCTTATCATCATCATCATCATCATCATCATCATCTCCATGCACAGTCCACACTACATCAAAACTTTATTGTAGGCTCACTCAAGGGGTGTAAGAAAATATTGAAATATCGAGTATCGGGATATTATGTTTGGTGATACTGTATTGAATCTCAAAAACACAGTATGGATACACAGATTCCTGGAAGACAATGAATGATTGGGTGTTGTGTTTAAACCTCTGACCACTAGATGGCGGTGTTGTAATCCATTTTCAGCTCCACTCCAACATTAACAAGCAGCACAAGGGCGCAATGCTATTGTAAGCATTGGTAAACCTGTTCATAGTGGTGTGTTTCAATAGTAGGATTTAAAAAATCACAATATAGAACTATATCTTTATCATGATATATATGCATATTGTGTTGCCAGATTGTTGCCAGTACACAGTCCTAGCTAGCTCTGCACTGTACTGGCACTTTAGTGTAGCACATCTACAGCTGCGCATATGAATAATGTTCAAGAGAAATTATTTTAATTTAAGGGACCACCTACCTGTTCTCTCCTGACTGCCCCCCCCCCGACTGTTCCCTTCCGACTGTTCTCTCCCTTCTGACTGTTCTCTCCTGACTGTTCTCTCTCCTGACTGTTCTCTCTCCCGACTGTTCTCTCTCCCGACTGTTCTCTCCCGACTGTTCCCTTCCGACTGTTCTCTCCCTTCTGACTGTTCTCTCTCCCGACTGTTCTCTCTCCCGACTGTTCTCTCTCCCGACTGTTCTCTCCCGACTGTTCCCTTCCGACTGTTCTCTCCCTTCTGACTGTTCTCTCCTGACTGTTCTCTCTCCTGACTGTTCTCTCTCCTGACTGTTCTCTCTCCCGACTGTTCTCTCTCCCGACTGTTCTCTCCCGACTGTTCCCTTCCGACTGTTCTCTCCCTCCTGACTCTTCCCTCCTGACTGTTCTCTATCCCGACTGTTCCCTCCTGACTGTTTTCTCGCCCCGACTGTTGCCTTCTGACTGTCCTCTCCCTCTTGACTGTCCTCTCCCTCTTGACTGTTATCTCCCCTGACTGTTCTCTCCCGACTGTTCTCTCCCGACTGTTCTCTCCCGACTGTTCCCTCCTGACTGTTTTCTATCCCGACTGTTCCCTCCTGACTGTTCTCTATCCCGACTGTTCCCTTCTGACTGGTCTCTCCCTTCCCGACTGTTCTCTCCCCAACTGTTCTCTCCCTTCTGACTGTTGCCTTTTGACTGTTCTCTCCCTCCTCACTGTCCTCTCCCTCTTGACTGTTATCTCCCCCAACTATCGTCTCCCCTGACTGTCCTCTCCCTCCTGGCTGTTTTCTCTCCCATCTACACTCCACTGTCCTCCATCCTGGCTTTTCTCTCCCCCCTGGACTTTTCTCCCCTCCTGACTTCTCTCTCCCTTCTGACTGTTCTTCACTCTGACTGTTCTCTGCCCCCGACTGTTTCCTCCTAACTTTTCAGCTTCTGATTACAGCTCTGTATCTGTATCAAATCTGTACCTATCTTCAGATGTGAGAGAGCGTCTAGTCTATTTAAGGTATTTTCAGAGTTTGTTCAAAGTGTTATAGCAGTAGTCTCAGCTCAGGCCCTCATGTTTGAGCTGAAAGGCGCTGAAGTTGCTGTTGGAAAAGCATCTCTTGAGCATTTAATGTGTCCAGTTCATTCAGACTCTTTTCTTTAGGACGGAGTGCCCCTTTTAAAAAAAAAAAAAAAAAAAAAAAAAAAAAAAAAAATATATATATATATATATATATATATATATATATTGAAATCGTGAAGGAATGCAGTTTTCAAACCACAAGAGCTGCAGCTTTAATTCTTTCCTGCATAATTCACAGCTTTCCCAGGTTTTATTCACAGTTTTAACAGTTTTAGGTGGAGAACTGAGCCTTCAGGCCTCAAGCCCGACCAAGTGGATGTGCTGGATGAGCTTAACTAAAAGCAAATAATCCCATTAAAATTACAGTGCTGGCCAAAAACATGCAGCCAGATATTTTCCACCAATCCTTTAACCCTTATTTC
>CM038723.1:34144300-34149300 GCA_021613375.1 Megaleporinus macrocephalus
GCTGTGGATTCTAGCCAAACATATTGTCCGCTGCTCAAGTCTGATAGCGATTTATCAGCCAACTCCCTCTATTCACACGCCTTTTGAGGTTTATTGATTGCTAATTAGTTATTAATGCACATCCTTAATTGCTGAGTGGGAGTGACACAGTCAGAAGTGTGAAATGGCTCGTTAACATCAGACTGTACGTAATATTGTGAAATATTATAAGTGAGTTATTGTTTTGTGACAGTGTGTGTAAATGAATGAGTCTATGAGAGGAACGAGGGATGATAAAATATGATGGCTGTGGATTAGACACATAGAGGAGTGAGGGTTAGTATGAGTGTAGATTAGACAAATAGAGGAATGAGGGTCAGTATAGCTGTGAATTAGTCATATGGAGATGTGTAGGTCAGTATAACTGTAGATTAGACACAGAGGAGTGAGGGTTAGTATGATTGTGGATTAGACACATAGCAGTTAGGGTCAGTACAACGGTGGCTTAGATACGTAGAGAAGTGTAGGGTCTTTACAACTGTGGGTTAGACATATGGAGAAGTGCAGGTCAGTATAGCTGTGGATTAGACACAGAGAGGAGTGAGCCTTTTTGACGGATGTGTGTATGTGTATTATGTATGTGTGTGTGTGTGTATATATATAATTACATTACACATGTATGTATGTTTTATGTGTGTGTGTATGTATGTTTGTGTGTGTGCGTGTGTGTGTGTGTATGTATGTATTATGTATGTATGTATGTATTTTGTGTGTATTATGTATGTATATGTGTGTGTGTATGTATTATGTATGTATATGTGTGTTTTGTGTGTGTATTATGTATGTGTGTGTGTGGTATGTATGTATGTATGTATATGTGTCTGTATGTATGTATGTGTGTGTGTGTGTGTGTGTGTGTGTGTGTGTGTAGTGTACGTATGTATTATGTGTGTGTGTGTATGTATATGTATGTATATGTATGTGTGTGTATGTATATATATGTATTATGTTTGTACGTGTGTGTATGTATGTATGTATGTATGTATTTTGTGTGTGTGTGTTATGAATGTATATGTGTGTATGTATGTATTATGTATGTATATGTGTATTTTGTGTGTGTGTGTATTATGTGTGTGTATGTATTATGTATGTATATGTGTGTGTATGTATGTATTTTGTGTGTGTGTGTGTGTTTATGTATTTTGTGTGTGTATGTGTGTATGTATGTATGTGTGTGTGTGTGTGTGTGTGTGTGTGTGTGTGTGTGTGTGTAGTGTACGTATGTATTATGTGTGTGAATGTATATGTATGTGTGTATGTATATGTATGTATATATATGTATTATGTTTGTACGTGTGTGTATGTATGTATGTATGTATGTATTTTGTGTGTGTGTTATGAATGTATATGTGTGTATGTATGTATTATGTATGTATATGTGTATTTTGTGTGTGTGTGTATTATGTGTGTGTATGTATGTATGTATGTATATATGTGTGTATGTATGTATGTATTTTGTGTGTGTGTGTGTGTGTGTGTATGTATATGTGTGTGTGTGTGTATGTGTGTGTATGTGTGTGTATGTGTGTGTATGTGTGTGTATGTGTGTGTATGTGTGTGTATGTGTGTGTATGTGTGTGCATGAAGAGTGTTTACTACTGCCCAGCCAGGCCCCCAGCCCCGTCATGTCAGAAAACAACACCCAGAAAGATTTACTTGGAATTTATTCAAATAATTAGCCTCTTATTTAATAGTACAGTGAGTAGCTGAGCTGCTCTTTACTGTAGGCTGATGTGAGCTACAGTTGTGTGCAAAAGTTTGGGCACGGCTGCTCAAATATCACATGTTGATTTTGTTAGTGAATACATCTTCTACACCAGTGGTCAGTAATAGGTGGACCTATTGAAGTTTTATAAATAAAAGCATTTAAAACAGTAGTTACAGCTGAAAAATCCTGAACGGTATTTGTAATTAGTTTGTCTTTCAATTGCTGATGATATAGAGTGCTAATAGAACTACTAGGCTACTTCAGTATACAAGATACGCCACTGAATCATAACACAAGTTTGACGGTCCGGACCTCGGCCTGAGGAAACCTCCTGTAACTGGACCTTACTGAGCTCTAATACTGACCCTCACTTCTCTGTGTCGAGCTCTAATTAACTACCACTGGTCTACACAGTATAGTACAGCAGTTTTCTGCTGTGCTCTATATGTTTAAACATATTAGATTAGAACCCACTTCTGTACAGCTTCGTTCACTGAGTTCAGCATGTGTTAACATATTTACACAATCCAAACAAAGCATCATGGGACTGTTGGCCCGTTTGAATTGAAGCCCTTTAGCTCTTTTTGCTGACAGATGAAAAGTGATGTGACATGAGTGCCGGTTTCCTGCTGCGGCTCTCCAGACGCGGCCCCAGCCCTTCAGCTGATTACAAAACTCCTGTGTTTTGGCCTGGAAGTCAGTCAGTCATGTGTCATCGACTCCCACGGCGGCGCTGATACTCCGGTCCCTGCAGGAAGCGGCGGGCTGATTTGCGACAGAAGTGCTCTTTGTCCGCTCCTGCTGCAACAGGGCGGCGTCTCTGTCCTGCCCTGTTTTCTCACTCTAGGTGGGTGTCGGAGGGAACCGAGCTGACGCCAGGACGCATTCCGAAACCTCCTGATGACCAGTGACCAATCGTGGGCCCCGCCCACTGTCCATTCACTCACAGGCCCCGCCCACTCTCTGTCTGACCACATCAGCGTCAACCAGCTGTGTCATACGTGACCTCACTGATGATGTCAGAGACTGTCTGGACACTCGGCTTGATGACACGTTGGTCTTAACCTTGCCTCAATACGACAGTACTGTGAGACCACCCTTCAGGTATTTACTATCCAGCCAGTAAGTAGAAGTTATAAGATAATCTCCTTGGAAACATCACAGGAGGTTCCCGAACTGGAGCTTAAAAGCAGATTGAAAGCTAAAATGAGACTCCTGGCAACCACCTGGAAGACCTGGTAGACCCACCACAACTGTCCCCACCAGATAAGCGGTGCTTTCGTCTTTGAGGAGAGCGAGGAGAACATCAAGATCCCTGCTCTGAAGACATCTACAGGTGTTTGTGTCCATCCTTCCACTGTGAGAAGACGCCTCAGTGCTGTGGGGTCTGCAAGGATGTGTAGGTGTTCAAGAAGCTCCTCACTGAGAAAAGTAGAAAAGAAGCTGTCTGTTGTTACCCTGTTCCTTAATGGTCAGGACCCCCACAGAGCAGGCATTATCTGGGTGGTGGGTCATTCTCAGCACTGACGTGGTGGTGTTGGTGTGTTAGTGTGTCTCTTGTGCTGGTGTGAGTGGATCAGACACAGCAGTGCTGCTGCTGGACTGAGAATCGTCCACCAACCAAAACTATCCAGACAACAAGAAGTGTCTTGTGGAGCAGATGAGCTACTGTCTCTGACTTTACATCTACAAGGTGGACCAGCAAGTAGTAGGAGTGTCTAATAGAGTGGACAGTGAGTGGACACAGTGTTTCAACACTCCAGCAGCAGCACTGCTGTGACTGTCCCTAATAGTATCTGCTCTGTGGTGGTCCTGTGGGGGTCCTGATCATTAAGGAACAGAGTAATAAAGTATACAGAGAATCAGATGAACTACAGTCTGTAAGTGGAGCTCCTGTATGGTCAGTGGGGCTGATACAGTGGACAGTTTTAATTACATTAATTAATTAATTAGTTAATTAACAGCTGAACTTGTTGTAGAAGTCAGTGACCGTCGCCGGCCTGTTGAGCCCCATCAGATTAGGAAAACATGAGACTCGTCAGCTGGACGGGTCATTCCATTGGTCTGTCTGTCGAGTGGATGTCGAGGGATTTGAAGGGCAGGCATTGTGTACACGACTGTGGGTGTATTCACGCTGACCGGCCGTGTATCAGCAGTTCTGCTGCTTGGCCTGCATTGTTGCGTTCTCAGGCTCATTTAAATACTGTTAAGTACGTGTCTGGAGAGAAGAACGCTTTCCAGCAGAGCTTCTCCAAAAGACTTATTGTTCCTGGCTGGGAGACGGAGGGGGCGGGGTTTAATAGGACGACAGAAAGACTGCTAAAGGGAGGTCGGTCAGTGTTATCATTCTCGAGCAAAGGTCATTAATAGGCGAACCCCGGTTTGGGTACAGACCCAGACCCAATGTGGACCCAAACTGATAACCTATTGAGAAGGATTTAACTCGGGACAGTGTTGATTTTAAGAGGTGGAACTTTTCTAGTCTTTATGGTATATGGGCTTTGCGTTGCTGTAAACTCACAGACCAGTCACGTGCGTTGTAAGACCACCAAAGACTCCTCAGCCAATCAGATCTGGGCATATTCGGGAGTGTGGAGAGCACACAGGCAAGGTAGGAAGCGAGAAGAAGCAGACTAAAGCGAGTCAGAGAAAGGCTAATTCAGATGGTTCATTCCACAATGGACATTATTAAGAATAAATATCGTTTCAAGGCTCACCAACGACCACCTCCGTATGTATATGAGAATAGCCCTGACTCCATTTCAGCCCAGATGTAAAGACAACCAAAGGCTCACTCCTTTTACTAAACAAGAGAAAGTGTAAGACAGGAATACAAGATGGAAATAAACTGTTGAGATGTGAAAGATGTGCACGTTTTATTTACTTTTTCTATTAATAAACACTAAAATGCTCTTTTTTTTCAAAAACATTCGGTTTTTTTAATGTTGCTCTTGTTTTTATTGAAGTGAGTAAAAACATTTATTATTAGTTTATAAATAATGAATTCAGTCCAGCATTTAAACAGTAAATATACTGAACGGTATGTGTGGTGTGTTGGTGTTTCAGTAGCTGATGGTATAAGATGCTGATACTAGACTACTTCAGTAAACAGGATACACCACTGAATCAGAACACAAGTTAGAAATGATGGTGGTCCGGACCGGCCTGAGGAAATCTCCTCTAACTGGACCTTACTGACTCTAATTAAACACCCCTGTTTTAGAGGGAAACCTCTCAGAAGCAGTGACCATGG